>JAMPIV010004700.1:0-159280 GCA_024509875.1 Oreohelix idahoensis
CTGAAGATACCACTCATCCTAAAAATCACCAATCAGGTCACCTCCATTGTCAAAAATTGAAAACATGAAAAATGGTTTCATGTCTAAAAGTGGGGAACGGATTGTGACGTACGTCTAGTTTGACAAGTGAATTTTCCCTGATATGATGGATGATTTAAAGGGACCTTTAGCTTTCATAACATTAGAACCCCTGAACATTTGTTGTAACTTTTCGTTTGCCAGAACGCATTCCACCGGGACTCATGTAGGATACAGCGACGAGATCAAAGAGACAGACCAAGGGATCTTAGGGAGACTATCGGCGCTATCAAAGACAGTAGTTTTCCCTGATACGAGACGCAGTTGCTTGCCGCTAATTTCGCGTCTCGGTGTCAATCGAGGAACCGAGCGAACGGGGGAAAGCAAAACGGGCAGCAGCGAGCGGATACGAAGACCAGGGGGCGGCTTCTTCTCTTGATTTGGCGGTCAGATCCCCAAAAGTTCGTGAGATCAAATAAGTTGTCAAGTTTATCATGTCCCACTCAACTTACATTTCATTTTAGCTAAATAGACCATGAAGAACTAGACACGTTATCACTCGCTGGCCAGATCTTTACAGAAGCACTAGCTTTATTGAAATCTTGTTATAGATTTTCCCCTGGATTTTATATATATTTGCAGTGATTTCTAATTCTGTGCAAAGCGGTAAAATATATATTGTGTAAAGTGATCAGTGGTCTAGTCATTCTATTTCAAGGGATTTTGTGTTAATTTAAATCTATTTAATTAAACCATCTCAAGAGTTCCAGTTTTTAAATATAATGATCTATCTATTATATTATTTCAAAAGATAATAGATGCTTAAATTAACTTTTAAAGTCGCGAAGGAATTTATAATTAATAAATTCAGTTAAGTCCTAGTTTTTGATAGATGTGTGTTTTTAACCACTAGAACTCGCGCAGTGTTTATTAAATACATAATTAAATACTCGAGCATATATTATAATAGGCTTAACGGGAAATTCATCGCGCTTTAGAAGGTTATTTGTTTTCGGTATATTACATGTCTTTTTTTTCTTTCATACAGAGTGATCGTAACCTGTGCGATCCCAGCATTAAGAAAGCAATAAAGAAATCAATCTAAGCAAAGCAAAGCATAAACAGTGTGTAGAGTTCCCCTGACGCAGAACTTGTTGAGACTGTGTAAATTTTTAATCTTTGAGGCGATTCTATGTTTGGAATTCCGCTATCTAACTTATAGCAAAGAAAGCACACCCAAAGACAAATTTAACGCACCATCAAACAACTTAAGTCGTAACGGGAAGAAGAACACTGGCCCGAGCTTTGTTAGTTTACTGACACAGAGAGATAATTCACAATTTCCTGAACAGTGATGTGACTAGTTTTCTCACTGGACTTAAACCCTACCTCACGGATAAAGTGTACCAGCACGCGTAAGAATTTTATTATCCGCGGCATAGTCAAATAGACCACACCATCCTCACCCCGGTATCAGAGACCGTGCCCTCCCATAGAAACTGTTATTAAGAAAAGAGACACAACTACAGATTCATTTTCCAGCGATTACGGGACCCTTTTATGTGCTGACCACCTACCCGATAATCTGGGGCTAGAACTTGAACAAACACTCATACATTTAGTTGAGGTGTAACTGCTGTTGTGTTATTCTATGGAGTGCAAGATTTTTTCACAATCGGTAAGTGAGAGCAAGATGAGTGAAGGCCTTTGCTAGCGCGTGTATGAATGACAGGAAATTAATTCTTTTGTGTGACCATTTTGTTAACTTGCTTACCTGGTAACATATATCTTTTCTGTATACCCTACATTGTTCCTTTAAGTGGGATAGTTGATAATTTGTTAACTCTGTTTAAAACCACCTCCTTTCCATTTGCTTAGTAAAGGGAAGAACAGCTGGGAAGAACAGTTTTTTTTTTTCTATCACTTATACCTAACTTGGTAACACCTCTTTCAGAGTAATTAACTTTACTGTTAGGTTAACGTACCCGTGTTCCTGATATTATCTATCTCTGGAGTGTGTTTGTCTTTGTCTAATGAGCGGGAAGGGCTTAGTCGATACCAATCTTCTTCACCCCCTCCCAAACTTGTTATTTGCATTTGTGTACTTATGATAATTTATGTAATATCTGATATTTTTAGTGATTGATGTTTTAAAGTGAATAAAATCACCTAAACTCATTTAGTTCTGTGTGTTGGATATACCCAAAGCCCAACTTTTCCCCTATTCGTTTAATATAGTTTGTATCAACGTCGTGTGTGTGTTTGAAAACACCAAATCGGTGAGCGCGCAGATGCGAGTCTGGAAAACTGGCAAATAATTGTTTGACCAGGAGAGTGAAAGAGAAGATTGAGAGACACGATTTGTCGTAAATAAGTCTGTCTTTACTCTCCTCCAGCACGCTGTGAAGTAACTATTAAATCTCTACATTTTCTATCACTGAGCTTTCCATCATCATTTTCCACTCTAAACCGGACCACTATTTCTACGACTCTTTTCTCTCAAAATAAATTTACGACACTGACGACTTGGCTCTTCTGTCCCATAACCGTAATCAGATGCAGGACAAATTGAAAACACTCGATGAGAGGTCACAGCAATTGGGTCTGAAAATACACAGGGAAAAGACAAAAATAATGAGAATAAATGCAGGTAATGATAACAGGGTTGAACTTGAACAAACACCAATACAAGATGTAGAATCGTACACATATCTTGGCAGTAATATAGACAAAGTTGGAGGGACAGACAGCGATATCAAAATAAGAATACAAAAGGCAAGAGGAGCTTTCATTGCATTGGGAAACCGGGGAGGATCAAGAGAAATCGGATCCAACACGAAAATAAGAATCTTCAACTCAATGTGAAGTTTGCCCCTATTGTAGGCTCGAAACATGGAGAACAACAAAAGCAACAACCAAGAACTTGCAGACATTCATAAATGGTGTGCTTGCATAGAATAGAGGGATTAAAATGGTATGACAAGGTTACCAACGTGGAACTGATGACAAGAACTAGACAAGTGCCAGTGGAACAAGAGATGAGCAGAAGACGATGGCGATGGATAGGACACACACTGAGGAAACCTGTTGATAGCATTACAAGGCAGTCCTTGTTCTGGAACCCCCAGGGCAAGAGAGGCAGAGGTAGACCAAGAAGCACATGGAGAAGAGAGTTGGAAACAGAGGTGAAAATGATGAGGAGAACATGGAAAGAACTTGAGATGATGGCACGGGACACCGTGTGTAGAAGAACATGGTTTCGTCAGAAACGACATATGAACGAAAACACTGAGGAAAAAAAGTGAGACCACATTTTTTAAAATGTTAAGAAAAATTAACCTAGCCGTTTGTTAGTCATTTACAAATGAATATGCAGAACTACAGGTCTTTTATATTTGGACATGCGCCTTAATATAACCGACTAGATTGAACGGGACGCGCCTCGCAAAAACGTAAATGAAAATCGCTGTTGTCACTGTGATAAATCCAAGTCAGAATGCCTAGATGGCATGTTACTAACAAGAAGTACAGCCCAAGTGCCAGCAGGAATGAAAACCTATAAAATTGACTATAAAATTAACTGTGTGACACAAGATGGTATGTACAAGACAGTGTATTTCTTCCATCTGCTGGTATTTCTGCTCTCTCCCAGACTTCGAAAGAAAGAACAAGATATTTGTCTCCATAAACTTAAAAAGAAAAAAAAACCGTGGTCTGCGCAATTTTCAACATCATCATCTCAACCACCTCTACACCTTACGGTAGAAGGGGAACGACTAAGTAAGTATCATCTCAACACGTAACCCGTCATGGTGGAAGCATCAGCAGACAGGGTCCTCCACTGCTATCTATCCTCAGCAATGCGTACAAGTGTGGAAAAACCGTGCCCTGTCCATTCTTTGATGTTATCAGCCCAGGATTTTCTTTGCCTTCCTCTTCTCCGTTTACCTTCGACTGTTTCCTGGAGGATAGTTTTCGAAAGGGAGTCATGACGAGTTACATGCCCAAACCAGGCAAGCTTTCGACGTTTCACTATTGACAAAAGTGGTTCTTGGTGGCCTGCATAGGTGTTTATTTTCTCTCTAACATGGACATTTGTTTTGTGCTCTTTATAGCAAATGCGCAAAATTCTTCTATAACATTTATGCTCGAAAGCATGAATCCTTCGCTCCGTATCTGCAGTGAGTGCAATTTTCAAAATATCTCTTTTTTATTTCCAGTTTACGACAGTGACTGGTGCAGGGTAACCTCAAAACGTCCGGTATTCCTAGCGGATTGTTCATTCATAAACCTTTCTTTAATACAATTTTCCCACTTAAGATTACATATTACTTCGTACATGCGCTACTACATTTCCCAACGACACCTCCCTAGCTTCCGTTCTTTCGTTAAACAAGTTCTTTTTCTTTAAGAAATAATTATGCTACACCCAAAGTTAACCAATCAGATGAAATTTTAGAAGAGTAATAACAAATCAGTTTTACGGTTACATATTTTCGATTTTTGTTTACAAATGGTGGATCTCTCTGCCAACTAAACTTAACTAGATGTAATATTTCACATCTGAAACTTATTTTCTATCACTGCTGCAAAGTGATACATAAATTATGACCAATTTTTAAGCCAGTATAGAAATAAGCAATTTATTTGGTCTTAGTATGTAAGAATTCGACTATTTTATATATCTTGTAGGTAGAAGGGCTAGGGTAGTCGCAGCAGTCATTGAGCATGTTGTAACTTGAACGAGCCGCTTGTCAGTCGATACACATACAATTTTAGTAAACAAAATCATCGTTTCACGATATAGAAATAATTCAGAATACAATTTATTAATATCAAGTGGCCTTAGTATGCGGCAATGCACTGCTCAGTGAACTTTTAATCAGATGGTTGAAACAAATGATGAGGACACACAGGTGATTTCGCCTAAATGGCTATTAATATGCCGATCAGTTAAATCGTCCAAGTCGGTACGTTCTTAAATAAGGATCTGGAGATGGAAAACTGGTATTCTGTTTTTTCACAGTCGCCTTCATTCTTTTTTTAACGTACACCTCAATTTTCTTTGTGTAGTAATATATTTGAAAAAACTCAAAATAGGGTTACGGTTAGCACTGCCAAGTATTTTTCTGTCTGGGTATCCTAAGCCTCACGTTAAGTCTTAACACTGAACCATCAATTTCTTTTCTTTTTAGAAATAATAAATGCCTAAAAAAATCTCAAAACAATAATGGCCAACGCTAATCTTAACACGAACCATTACCATGTGTCGAGCTTTTTCAAAAAGGATTATTGACACACACAAAAATAAAAACAAATTTGGGTTCCTAATGATAACGTGGTAATCGTTACGCTGTATTGACAGTTGTAATTGCAGATAAAAAAGAACATGCATGCACTAAACCAACTTTGGCTACTGTAATCTGGTAATTATAACACTGTATCGCGAGTTGTAACTGTAGATAAGCAGAACTCGTGTGCAAAACTGACTTCAGCTGCATAACTATTTGGGTAAAATCATAAGTGTGTCTCCATTTTCATTGTTTAAACTAATCAGATCATCTTGCCTGCATGTGTCAGGTTGGCTGCAGCTAATCAGCTAAGGGGCAGAAACACTTGATCAATGGGAGAAATTTTCTGATGATCAGATTGTCTCCTGTTGTATTGCTCTGTACAGAGTTTTCTATCTGAGGTCACTGTGATGTATGTGTAGAAAAGATAGCAAATAGTAGAATATAGCCTCCAAGAATGTCAGCTCCACAAGAACAGTAGCTGGACATGTCTTTATTACCCACCTTGAGAGAGAAATTGTATGGTGAAGAGAGAAACCTGGGATGTGATGTGATGTTTTAAGGCCTTGTTTAAATATTTACTGACAATTATTCTCCAAGGTGATATTCTTATCCATAATCTTTATGATGCCTTCTAATATAGGATAAACACATTTTTAACTGTTGAAGGACAAAGAAGATTGATGTCATTTTCAGTTTTTCACTATTTATGATATGTAGATTAAATATACTCTTATTTTTCATACTTTGCAAAAGGTTTGATAACAAGTAACCACTTTCAATCAGTGTCACTGAGTGTGTCACTGAGTAAAAAGGATGAGTGGTACAAGTAAAGAACCAGATGCATCTGGTGAAATCAGGAATAATTCACCTGTTCTTCATCCAGAATCACCTAGCAATTCTCATTCTGCACGACTGCAGGTAAATTATTAAAGTATGATTGTTACTTGAGTCCAGTTGATAAACTGACATATTACTGTAATGCAGATTGTTCAACACTACTGCATCAGAAAATGTGGTAAAATAATTGTGTTCATTATATTTATAAATTACTTACAGTTACTATATTTGTCCTGTTCTGAGCTTAGCATGATTAGCATCACTTATCAAAGGTACTTGTCCGTGGTGCCACTGATGCTTGAAGATTCTACGCTGTTTGAACCTCTAATTAACCAAACTTTGTGAAACATATTTCCCTACCCTTGTGCACAGTAGTTGAGTTTTGTATGTTGTTTTCTCCATTACGCCTTTGTTTTGTTTTTTTCCTCCTTCTACCATTTCTTATGGTAATTTTCCTCTCTTGTAGTTGAGTTTTGTATGTTGTTTTCTCCATTACGCCTTTGTTTTGTTTTTTTCCTCCTTCTACCATTTCTTATGGTAATATCCACTCTTGAATGTGTGTAACTGCCTTCATTTAATCAAGGAATTGATTGCTAACTGGGAGAAAGTTTGGGTATGGTTAAAAAGCCAGCACCTTAACATGGAAGTCATTTCACTTTTCTTGTGCCAGGTTGATGATAAATTATCATTCTTCAAGAATGAACTCTCCAGCAAGAGGAAACATGCACTTGACTAACTCTAGAACTTTCTTTACAAAGAGGCACCCTGTAGATGCCCTCTCTGACTCACTTTCAACATCATTTTTAAAAAAGACAGGCACACCATTTTCAGATTTTTCTGCAGGATAATGGAAAGGGATCCTCCTTTTAAGAGAGTATAGAATTTGTCTCTATCTTCCTCTGTCTCTCCACTCCCACCAGGCACAGTCCTTCAAGGCTGTTGTTGGGAGTTAACGATAATTTTTAGCATTTTAAATTGTTTAAAACTACTTTGTTCATGTATTTAATTTTCTTGTGAAGAAGAAAATCATATTAAAGATAAACATTTTTATAGCAGAAATATCTGGGTTTTGGGTGTTTTTAGGATGGAAATATCAGGATCCTGAGAGTTTGGCATGAATTATCTATTACTAACAATAACCCGTCAATAATGACAGAAGTAAATCAAAAACTGTAATATATTTTTTAAATATTTTTAAATTCAATATAAAAGTTATTTGATGACAACATTTTTTGTGAAAGTGTGTGGATTTGTTTCAAAGAATGTTCCCTAATAAAAAGTGTTTTTAACAAAAACTTTCAAGTTTTCATAATTTGTTCCCTGGGTGAGGGCGACATAAAGCTGGCCGTGTCCGAAAACAGGTTCAGGAAGGAAAACTCCTACGCGATCAAAAGATTGTCCTTGCGCCTGATGAGTTAAATCCATTTCCAGAATGAAACTGGGTTCTACAATCAAAAACTTACATTTTATTCATATATCACTGTCACTCACTTTGTGTTGCACAGTTTACCGACTTTTCTTCGTTGAGTGTTACTATTTTCAGGAGAACGAACGAACTTTATTTTCAAAGGGTTGAGAATTGGGCACGCAGGCCTGTCTGACATTCTGCCCTTCCTTTCTCTCGTCTTTTATACTGATTTCATTTATTCTCACATGCATTTTACCCATCAATGTAAAGGAATTCAACGTTGTAAAGGTAAAATAATAGCATACTCACATTCACAGTATCTAATTATAAACATGAAATAAAATATGTTGAAAAGTACAAACTAAGTATCACCATGAAATAAAATATGTTGAAAAGTACAAACATCATCATTAAACCTACATTCGATATTATATCATTTGTTCGGAAAAATAATCACATTAGGGGGGCAGATAATCAGAACTCATAAAGTATTCGAAAAGTCTACGATTGTATGAATAGGGACTGAGGTTGTTATTTTTTAGATCATGTGGAAGATAGTTCCAAAGATGAGCAGCAGAGTAAGCTAAGCTTTTCTTGAATAAGTCAAGCCTAGGCTTGGGCACTTGTATTTTGTTAAGGCGTTGACTGCGTCTTTCATTGTATTTGAACATTGGCCACAGATATGTTGGAGCATTCTGTGACAGGATTTTGTGAACAAATTTAGCTTTGTTGAACAGAAAGCGCTTTCTTAGAGGCAGTATTTTGAGATCTTTATATACACTGTGTTTGGCAGTTGTCAGAAACTAGACGCACTGCACGCTTTTGTAGTGAATGGAGTCTTTTTGTGTTGGACATAGAGCAACCATCCCAGATTGTGGAGCAATAGTCAAGGTTTGTTTGTATGTGAGATATATAGAACAATTTTTGTCCTTCTTCATCTAGGAAATGTTTGATTTTAGTTAAGTGGTAAACTTTCTGTGCCGTTTGCTTGGTTAGTGCATGTACATGTGAGTTTCAATTTAGATGCTGGTCAACGACTATTCCTAGAGTTTTATGTTCTTAACGTATTCAATTGGTGAGGTACCTATGTAGATCTGAAGTGTTGTTTTCTCTGAATTTTGTAATTTTTGTCTAGTTGATATTAACATGCATTTTGTTTTACTTATATTTATTAGCATGCGATTTCCGATGCTCCACTTAATCAGATTATCTGTATCTTTTTGTAACGACAGTTCGAGTGTGTTGCAACTTGTATCACTCGTGAAGACAGTACAGTCATCAGCAAATAGGTCACAGGATGCGTGCTCGACGTGTAGTGGAAGGTCATTAATGTATATGGCAAAAAGTAGAGGCCCAATAATAGAACCCTGAGGAACGCCGGTATTTATTACGATTGGGTTTGAACAAAAGTTATTGTAAGAAACTACATGTTTTCTGTCTGACAGGAATGATTTAATTATCGTCACTAGTTGAAGATTTACTTTTGATGTTTCTAGTTTTTAAATTAATATAGCGTGATCTATCATATCGATTGCTTTTTTAAAGTCTACGAAAACTGCCCCACATATGTTATCGTTATTAATATTTAAGTGCCAGTTGTCAATCATCTTAGTTAGAGCTGTGTGACATGAATGTTTAGGTCTAAACCCCGACTGACTATCAATTAGCAAGTTGTTGTTAACTAGGTGTTGTAGTGTTATTTTATGTATGTGTTTTTCTAGTGGTTTGGATAGTGATGATATTCAGGAGATTGGCCTATAGTTACCAAGGTTATTATTATCGGAAGAGCCAGGTTTTAAGAGAGGATATACCTTAGCGGCTTTAAAGTGCCACAGAAAGTAACTCCTTGCGATACATTGATTGCATATGTATGTAAGCGAATCACTAATAGCTGGAGCCGCATAGCGCAGTATTCGATTACTGACTACGTCAAGTCCTGATGAGTTATTATCTTTAAGGCCTAGAAGATAGTTATACAATTTATTAACTGTAATAAACGGAATGTTGAATGGGATTGTGTTGGTACATTTGTTCTCACAAAATACTATATAGCCTGCTTAAGTCACAAGGTGAATTTGGTATTGTAGATTTAAGGCTGTTTATTTCTGCCTGAAGGTAATTGCTGATTCTGTGCAAGTAAATGAAGTATTAGGGGTTGACAAATACATATAAGGGAAACAATACAATTAATGTCTAACTTTCAACCACAGTTGCATCCCTTAGATGTGACCGATGTACAAACAGCGAGAATTATGGAGTTTGATGATTGATCCCATCAAGATAATGTTTAACTTTACAACATTTTTACATAATAAACAATCTCACGGATAATAATTTTGTTTTCATGCGATCATTTATGTATACAAACCAAATTTAAAATGCCAGATAACATGGATCACAATACAGAATATCGGGTCTCTTCTGAGGACATGGCCAACCCAGCTCCAGCGTCTGCCAGCTATGATGGTGTGCATGTCCTCTTGCTTGCTCCGAGTAGGCAGATCTTGGTTGGCGATGGTATTCGGCCAAAAGATTCGGTGAATTTTTCTTAGGCATGTTGTGTGAAAAGAGGACAATTTTGACATTTCCTTCTCTGTAACTCTCCAGCATTCCACACCATAGAGAAGCACAGAAAGCACACATCTCTGATATAATCTTAATTTTGTGCTTGTGCTGTATTGAGAGGACTTCCAGATGTTGTTTAGGCTAAAAAGGCTGTTCTTGCCTTATTCATTCTGATGTTGATGTCTTTGCCTGCCCCGCCATCTGGTGTTACCATGCATCCTAGGTATGTGAAGGTGTCTGTCTGTACCAGTTGCTGATTCCTTACTGATATGGGCTCAGGGTTGCTCACATTGAGTGTCATGACCTCTGACTTCTTTAAATTGATGTTCAAGCCCACCTGCTGGCTAAACTTATTAAGTCTATCCGTTTTTTCCTGGATGTGTTGATGTGAATGTGCTAGTAGAGCAATGTCATCTGCATATTCCAGATCTTCCAATGTAGAAAATGTAGTCCATCTTATTCCTCTTGGACTGCCCTCTTTTGTCTGGCGCATCACCCAGTCTATGACTGTTAAAAATAGAGGGGTTGATAAGGGACGTCCCTGTCGTACTCCTGTCTTCACCTCAAAGGTTAGGTTGCTCTGCCCAACACTACACGTAAAGTTGGCATAGAGGCTTTTTATGATTGACATTATGCAGCTTGGAATTCCATAAGCCCTCAGTATTTTCCATAAACTGTCCCTATGTATGCTGTCTTCTTCTTCTTCTTCTTGCGATCGCATCTTTGATGATTACACCGTCAGACGAGTTCTCATGATGAATTCGACTGTTGTTTGAAGTTCCTCTTTAACTCCATATAGCTTTGAGTGTAGTGTTGAGTCATTGGGCCAGTATATCTTTCTTAACTGGTCATACAGAGGACAGTCCTGTAGAACATGCTCAGCAGTTTGTTCGTTTAATCCACATGTGCACAGTGGTGAAGCAGACAGTCGTAGCTTGTGCATGTGTTTATTCAGTTTGTTATGCCCTGTCCTGAGTCGAAAAATAGTTATCTGTCCCTGCCGGTCGAGAGTGTGATAGTCGTCTTTGGGTTGGTTCTGTTCTCTTCTGATAGTCTGGATAGCTCTCTTTTTCTCAAAGTATGTGACTTCATTCTCTTCTTGTTCACATTCTCCTCCCTTTTTTGCAAGTTTATCTGCCTTTTCATTTCCGGGTACACCACAATGAGATGGTACCCACTGAAGTATTGTTCTCTTTTTGGCAGCTACCTTGTTTAGTTCATTTCTCAGATGCGGGAGTTTACCACCCTTGAGAGCTTGCAGGACAGACAGTGCATCTGTGAGGATGACTACCTGGTGGCAGTCAGAGTTGGTGTTATAAATCATATTTGCAGCTTGCTCTAGAGCTTGAACCTCAGCTGTATAGTTGGAACAGAATTTACCAGTGGGAATGTGCCTAGTCTCATAGTGTTGTCAGGATATGAGATAAAGATACCGGCACCTCCATTCCTAACAGCATTAGTTGCTGATCCATCTGTATAGGCATGTATCCATGATTGATCGGGATAGCTTTATTGGATCATACTCAATGTAGCAGTTCGTTTTTGCAGATCATTATACTCACATCCACTTGTGAGACCACTGACTGATGTATTAATTTGGAGGGCACTGCTGGCCTGCTCCCATGGTACAGGGTATAGGGTGGGCTTCAGTGGTGTTGTCTTCATGGATAGGTCTTCTTGATGCTGTCTTATAAGTCTTTTTCCCCGATGCACAAAGCTGCTACGCTTTAGACGTCCCAATGCCAGATCATCTAGTCTTGCCTTCATTGGGTGCATTGGCATACTGTTGTACTTTTCCATCTGGATCATGGTTTTTGTGTCTCTTCTATGGGACAGTGTCTGTAATCCAGCAACCTTCTGCATCTCTGTTATTGGTGTAGTTTTCATGGCTCCTGTAATGAGCCTGAGAGCTTGATTTTGCACCTTGTCCAAAGACTGCAGATGTGAGTTAGCAGCTGATGACCATGCTGCTGAGCTAAACTCTAAGTGTGGTCTTATTACTCCATTATAAATCTTTGTATGCTGTCAAAAGCCTTTTCAAAATCAACGAAATTAATGTACAGCTGTCTTTGCCATTCTGAGCACTGCTCTATAATGTTCCTGAGAGTGAATATATGATCTACACATCTTCTGTTCTTTCTAAATCCTGCTTGTTCTTTCCTCAGTTTGTGGTCTACTGCTTTTGAAATTCTCTATAATTATCCTGCCTAGTATTTTGCTGGGAACTGAGAGAAAAGTGATTCCTCTCCAATTATTGCAGTCTGCAAGATCTCCCTTCTTGGGCAATTTGACAATTATTCCTTTGTTCCACTCTGATGGTGTTGTCCCCGTTTTCCAGACTTGTGCAAATAGTGGTTCTAATAGTTCTGCTGCTAGCTCAGGGTCTGTCTTAAATAGCTCTGCATTTAAGTTATTATGGCCCGGAGCTTTGCCGTTCTTTAACCCTTTGATTGCTGTGATGATTTCTTCTTTTCGTGGAATGTCTGTATTTACATCTAGATCGTTTTCAGCCTCAGGAACATTCAATTGTGTCTCTGGTGGTTCCTTGTTCAGAGTTTCTCTGAAGTGCTCTGCCCATCTTGTTTCCTGTCCCTCTGCTGTCGTGATGAGATTTCCTTGCTTATCTCTTACTAATGTAATATTGTTTGCACCTCGTTTTCCGCTGATGAATTTAGTTATTTTGTATACTGTGCTTTGTTAATTTCTCAGTGCTGCCTCTTCTGCCTGTCTTGCAAGATCGTCTAGGAAATTCCTTTTGTCAACTCCCAAAAGAAAATAGGCCTTCAACAAACTTATGTCAAGTCTTCCTGTCCTGTGCCATCAGCTCAAGATCTTTCCATATCTTCTTCATCCCCTTCTTGTCTGTCTCCAGTTCTTTTTTTCATGTGTTCTTTGATTTTCCTCTGCCTCTCTTACCCTGGGGATTCCAGAACAAGGATTGTCTGGTAACGCTGTCAAAAGTTTTTCTCAGTGTTTGTCCTGTCCATCTCCGTTGTCTTCTTCTCATTTCTCAAGCGCCAGAAGGAGAAGAAATACAAAAATGGATGAACAAAAAGGAATGATGGACCTACAAGAATTTGGAAAAGAGCTTACGTGAAATTTTTAGTAAATGAAGAGAACTTAGAAAGAGTGTGCTTGTTGCAAATAACCTCAGCAATGGTTTTCTTAATGAATTCTTTTATCTTTCATACCTGTTTTGAAATATAATAAATGTCATCTCCACCTAATACATTTTAGGAAGAGTACTCTGAACTTTTGAGGTATGCAGTTGGAATGCCAGGTCCAGACAGAAGAGATCTTGAAAGTTCAGGTCGAGCCTTCCAACCAATCAGCAGATCAGGGAGCTCAAGCGCTCGTCAAACACCAGTTGACCAGCAACATGGTAAGTTTTGTGTGGGTCTTTAACAAGCTTCAAGTTTAAGACTAGTCTCTGTAGGCTTCCAGTTCATCTCATGTCTCTATCATGTTCTCCATCTTTCTGCAGGTGTATCTTCCATATTTCACTTCTGCTAAAGTGTCTCTTCCATGTATGCTCCTTGATTAAGGTACTGTAAATGTGTGTAACTGTTATTCTAGCGTTACAATGTTGTAATTTTATTTCATTGTATTTAATTTTTGTTTTATTTTATTATTTTTAAAAATTATATTTAAAATGCATGTGAGAATAAATGGATTCAGTATGGAAGACGAGAAAAAGGAAGGGCAGAATGTTAGATCTGCCATCAATGGTACCTATACCTTGTAGCGGTATGGCAGCTTGTGTACCCTGACAATCCCCAGAGCTATGCCAGTGGGAGTTTTACTCCTGGTAGGTTCAACCATGCTGGACTGGTCTGCGTGGGTAGGGGTCAGACAAAAGCTGGTACCCTGGTCCTCCAGGTTGGGGGTTTTAGCACAGGGCCGACACCCCTGTCTGTGTAAAAAATCACACACGTTACGGAAACAGCAATAAATGGAAATACTTTGATGCGGGACGGACATCCGGAGTCTCAGGCTCGTATGACTGACAGTGGTGAAAGCCGAAAAGAAGCCACTGGCATGAAAACGGATGCCCAGACCGCAAAACACGAAACCAGAATTGGTTTTTGGAATGTCAGAACTATGAACGAGGCAGGAAAGCTGAGACAGATTACAGCAGAGATGAGGAATTACAAACTACATATCCTGGGAATAAGCGAGAGCAGATGGACAGGGATGGGGAGAATAAAAACAGCTACAGGGGAAACAGTACTTTATTCTGGTAGAGAGGACGGTCAGCACAACGAAGGTGTAGCCATTATCCTTAAGAAAGGAATGGAAAGGTCTCTACTGGAATGGAAACCCATTAACAACAGACTAATAAGAGCAAGACTGAGAGGGAGATTCACCAACACCACAATTATACAATGTTATGCACCAACAAATGACAGCGACGAAGAGATCAAGGACGAGTTCTATCAACAGGTACAAAAGGAAATGGAAACTGTACCCAGGTACGATCTTATTATAGTAATGGGAGACCTAAATGCGAAAGTTGGAACACACAATAATTATAACGAAAGAGTAATGGGGAAATGCGGCAGTGGAACAGTAAATGAGAATGGGGACAAATTAATAAGCTTCTGCAGTATTAACAACCTGGTCATCGGAGGAACACTTTTTCAACACAAAGAAGTGCACAAGTTAACATGGGAATCACCAAACGGACGAGACAAAAACCAGATAGATCACATAATGATCAATGGCAGATGGAGACATGCACTACAAGACGTGAAAGTAAGAAGAGGCGCAGATGTGGGAAGTGATCATCACCTAGTAGTAGCAAGACTGAAGGTGAAACTCAGAGCTGCTGGACCAGTTGCAGTCAAACAGAAAAGATACAACATCACGAAACTTAAGGACCCCCTCACCAGAAAAGCGTTTGTGGTCGACGTAAAGAGACGATATCTGATTACCAAAAGCCAGGAAAGAACAGAGACCGACGATGTGGACCAGAAATTCAACACCATCTCAACAATATATAAAGAAAGCAGCAAGTCATGCTTGGGATTCCAGGAAAGAAAGAGCCAAGACTGGATAACACCAGAAACGCTAAACACCATAGCGAAGAGAAAGGAAATGAAAAGGAAGAAAACAGAAGCTAAGTCTCCCAGGTTAAAGGCAATATATAGTGAACAGTACAGTCAGCTGGACAAGGAAGTAAAACGTCAAACCCGTGCTAACAAAAGGACATTTCTGGATGACCTTGCAAGACAGGCAGAAGAGGCAGCACTGAGAAATGAACAAAGCACAGTTTATAAAATAACTAAAGCTATCAGTGGAAAACGAGGTGCAAACAACAAAACGTTAGTAAGAGACAAGCAAGGAAATCTCATCACCACAGCACAGGGGCAGGAAACAAGGTGGGCAGAGCACTTCAGAGAAACACTGAATAAGGAACCACCAGAGACTCAGCTGAATGTTCCTGAGGCTGAAAGTGACTTAGACGTAAATACAGACATTCCACGAAAAGAAGAAATTATCACAGCTATCAAAGGGCTAAAAAATGGAAAAGCGCCTGGTCACGACAATCTGAATGCTGAGCTATTCAAGACAGACCCTGAACTAGCAGCAGAACTATTAGAACCACTATTTGCACAAGTCTGGGAAACTGAGACAACACCAACAGAGTGGAGTAAAGGAACAATTGTCAAATTGCCCAAGAAGGGCGACCTTGCAGACTGCAACAACTGGAGAGGAATTACCCTCCTCTCAGTTCCCAGCAAAATACTAGGCAGGATAATCATCCAGAGAATTTCAAAAGCAGTTGACCATAAACTGAGGAAAGAACAAGCGGGCTTCAGAAAGAACAGAAGATGTGCAGATCATATATTTGCCCTCAGGAACATTATAGAGCAGTGCTCAGAATGGCAGAGACAGCTGTACATTAACTTTGTTGATTTTGAAAAGGCTTTCGACAGCATACACAGGGACAGCCTATGGAAAATTCTGAGGGCTTATGGAATTCCCAGCCGCATTGTTTCCATTATAAAAAGCCTCTATTCTAACTTTACGTGCAGTGTTGGATCGAGTAATGTAACTTTCGAAGTAAAAACAGGAGTACGACAGGGATGCCCCTTATCAACAACATTATTTTTGACAGTCATAGATTGGGTGATGCGCCAGACAACAGAGGGCAGTCCAAGAGGAATTAGATGGACAATGTTTTCTACACTGGAAGATTTGGAATATGCAGATGACATTGCACTGCTCGCGCATTCACACCAACACATTCAAGACAAAACTGATAGACTGAATAAGTATGGCCAGCAGGTTGGCCTGAACATCAATCTGAAGAAGACGGAGGTCATGACACTAAATGTGGGCAATCCTGAGCCAATAACAGTAAGGAACCAGATGTTAGAACAGACAGACACATTTACTTACCTAGGAAGCATAGTAACACCTGACGGCGGAACAAGCAAGGACATTAACAACAGAATGAATAAAGCGAGAACAGCCTTTGCTATTCTCAACAACATTTGGAAGTCTTCCCAGTACAGCACAAACACCAAATTAAGACTGTATGAGAGAGCTGCGTACTTTCTGTGCTTCTCTATGGTGCGGAATGTTGGAGAGTAACAGAGAAGGAAATGTCGAAACTGTCCTCCTTCCACACAATCTGCCTAAGGAAAATTCTCCGAATCTTTTGGCCAAACACCATCAGCAACCAAGAACTACTTATTCGGAGTAACCAGGAGGACATGCACACTCAGAATCTGAAGACCGGTGAGGATTAGGTGCAGCTTCAGTTTCAGTGTTGATTTACCGAAATTTTTATTTTAAGATACTTAGTGCCAGACAGTTAGTTCTCTGTTGATCAGCTTTTTTCATATTCACAGACAGTGAAAGCATTGCATGGTCTTCTGCTTTTGGCATATATGAACCATACTTGAAATTCTATTTATGAAAAACTTCTGCTGTTGTCCTAGCTTCCCTCTCCCAGTGCATCTAAACTTCACATTTAGGAACAGTAACTTGGGTAAACCTGTTGTCAACATGTTTCCTAAAATCTACAGACTTAATAATCTTAGCAGATCCATTGTCTTGGTCTGGATCTGTCCAACTGAACACATTTTTGATTTCCCATATAGCATTTTTCAGTCTTTTGTCAAGAATCTTTTCTGTCTTTTAAAAGACATTAATCATTTTTGAACATCTCCCCTTTGCAGCGGTTCCCAGATCATACTTACCATTTTTTCCTGTTAAATGTCTCCTCGCTGCATTTCACTATTCAACACTGATGATCTGAGAGCTCTCAAATCCTTCCTTAACTAGAGAATTGGTCCCTCCATAACTACAACGACTTTTAGCCATCTTACTAAACCAGTACTGAAATTCAGTTCCTTTGAGTTTAATGGATAGTTCTTTGGCCAGATCAATGGCGTGGCCTTTTGCTCCAAATTGGACCCTAGCTATGCTTGCATTTTCATGGGTCATTTGAAACAACAAATATGGGAGCAGTATCAATGATCTTTTCCTGCATTGTACTGGGAATACATCGATGATATACCCAAAGCTAAAAACTCACTGATGCCTACATTTAGTTTCTTTGCACCTCTTCTCACCTTCATTCATGTTGGGATTCTCTACCATTCTCCCAACTTCTCTGCCTCTTTCCAGAGCCTGTAACAACTTTCACAACAGAACACTTAATATGTTGACATTCTTCCAACAGTACCCTGTTCTAGTTCCAACCTCTTCTGTACAACACATCATCAACATCTATTGACAGAATGACCTTAAATCCATCCACAAAACTAACTCTGACAAAGTCAGATTAATTGTATTACCCTCATCTACTTCTCCAGCATGTTCCAGAAAGCCAAGAAGTGTTCAAGGATGCATCCTTGTAGTTTATAAATGTAACAAAAACTTAAGGGATCTCCTGGTACACAGTTATCTGAACATCAATGATGGCATCTACTTAGGCATCAAACTGTGCAACGAAGCACTGAGTATTGAAGAATGGCCTTATGAATATGTCATAAAACATTATAAAATGTTGCAGTACGATTTACATTAGGAAAACTAGTAAATGACTTAGTGACCAATTTTAAGAATATATTTATGACATCTCTAGGATGGGCCCAGCACCAGTAGCCATGCACTTCAATATAGTATAATTATACTTTTATTTAACAGCTCTTTTATCACAATAAATATTGACATCTAAACAATTAACTCACAAATTAAAACTGAGAATCATCAAATGTTGTATATATATATATTCTTCATTACTGTATGGTGTAGAAACATGGACAATGAACAAGAATTTGATGAAAGAATTGAGGCTCTGCAGATGTGGATATATAGAAGAATGGGTTGCCTCTCATGCATAGAGAAGAAAACAAATAAATAGGTCTTAGAAAAGCTAGGAATGATAAGAGAATTAATAATCAAAGTTAGACAGCTACAATATTTTGGCCATGTAAAAATGCATAATACCTTGTTGAAGTCCATAATGGAAGGCAGAGTTGAAGGCTAAAGTGTAAAAGGAAGGCAGTGGGAAGGTAACATTAAGAGATGGACAGGAAAGAGTCTATGAAAGTGCACCATTAAGACAAACGAACGAACGAACTTTATTTTAGAAGGGTTAAGAATTGGGCTCGCAGGCCCGTCTAACATTCTGCCCTTCCACTCTCATTTATCTTGCAACAAGAGACAGTCAAGACATTAGAGATCCATTGCAGCTGACCTTTGTTGTGGAGATGGCAGCTGATGATGATGATATCACAATGTTCTTTTTCTGAATGCATGGTCATCTTTTTAAAAAATTTATGTCTATATTTATCAGTATTTTTTCCAGTTTATTGCTATTTTATCTTTGTGGTTTCTATTACTAGTTTATTCTTCTAGTATTTTTTCTACATTCTTCTTTTTTCTCACTTACCTCCTCATTCTTTTTTTCTACTTTTTTTACTCTTCTGGTTCAGTTATTCCTTGTGTTCTTAAGTGGAATTTTAGATCTGGATTTACCAGAGGAAACCACAAAGATCATCTTCTGCAGTTTATGTCCATTTTGTTTTTTTATTCTTCATTTGAATGCACTTAGATTAGTTCTCACTTTGATTTCTCCAATGTTTTCTTATGTTTTGCCTTTGACAAAATGTTTGTTTGCCTCTCTTTGCTAGACTTTGGTCTTTTAGTTTTATTCTGTAGCATACCATCAGCATCAACCTTCAGCATCAACCATCAGCATCAACCTTCAGCATCAACCTTCAGCATCAACCATCAGCATCAACCATCAGCTCCACAAGGAACACTTATGCCTATTCTTCCTGTCCCGTGCCGTCAGCGCAAGGTCTTTACATGTCTTCTTCATCCCCTTCATGTCTATCTCCAGTTCTCTTCTCTATATGTTTCTTTGTCTCCCTCTCTATAGCATAGGCTTTCTATAAATTTCTATGGCAGTGTTTCTTCTTCTCACTTACCCCTAAATGCAAAGAAAAAAAAGACACCAGGACATACCACTGAATAAAATAAGTTGTCTGTGCATACTGCTAAATACAAGCAAGTCATCTACACTTGGCACAAAATATAAACAAGACATCTGCATTGAGAAAAGTGTGCAGAAAATACTCATACTTGTATAATTCTAATTTCCCTGTTCACCTGTGTACTCATAAGGGGAGTAAAGAATAGTAACGCTGGAAAAGGAGGATTGTGGAGGCAGAGGTGTGGAGTATGAACCAAAGCTGGGGCACCGCTCGAAGGATGGCTGTCGACTGAGCAAAGTGGAGACAGTTTATTGCTGCCCTGCAAGACTCCACCAGACGGGATGTCACTGATTGCTTTGTCAGTCAGTGGTCAAGGACCAAAGAAGAAGAAGGAAAGGTGACTAAGGAGAGCAGGGCATGAGGCTGGCTACCCCATCCTGTAGAAAATTTCAACAATAAAGACAAGTCAACTAAAGAAAATAGTTCAGCTCAACCATCCATGACAGAAGGACCTGTGGTAACAAGCTCTATATATCTGTTAAGATAATGCAGTTTAAAAGAGTTTTTTCATTCTGTTCCAGTTAATTGTTGTTTCTGGTAATTATCTTTTTTTTAAAATATGTTAGCAGTTTTAATACAAGTAATATGGTGTATCTTTTTTCCTTTTGATAAGAATGGGACTCGTCGTTAAAAAGCCTAGGAAATGGTGGATCAGGAAATATTAATACAAACGCATTGTACAGCGCGCAGCCTCAAAGGTTCAAGAGTCAAACAACCACAAGAGTAATGGACGTGAATGTAGTAAAGAGTGAGTAGTTTATACAGTTATTCATGTTGCTAGAAAGATACATTTCAAGGTACAGTTGAAATAAGGTGAGAGCATGGGGCTGGCAACCTTATCATGTAAAACAAATTGCATGTGACTGCTTGGTGCAGGCTTCCTGCAAAGGGAACAGCTGCAGGGGTGGCTCCATGATCCGTAGAGAGCACAAAGGGAAATGATGATGATGAATATGATACTTGAGGGAGATTTTGAAATTAATATGATTAGAAGACAAATAACATTACATAGGGATTTACAGAGAATAGCATTTTAAAAATACAGTAGATTGTTATTAATGTGAGCTAACTGAGATCAGGGTAGTTGAGATTTCCTATTTGTTCAGATTTTTGAATGTATAAAACAATACTGTTCTAGATACTTTAAAAAAAATGGTTTAGTAGAAAAACACGGAATCATACTTAACATATTTTTATTTATAGGTAACAGGATAAGCAGAACTTTCAATCACACCTTTTTTTAACTTTATTTCTTTGTTGTCAGGTCTCTCACTCTTTTCAGTAACAGTAAAGGATCTGGACAGCATTCAGTTTGTTGTTCATATCAAGCCATCATAATCTCTAACGTGATGCCTAAGCACGCATAGGTCCATCATCTTAATTTTGTTTTGATGCAAACTATGGCTTTTTGGCTTGTTGTTATTAATATCTGTTATGGCTAACTTTCCAACATCATAAAGTTTTGCTTATTAAGACCCACTGTCTCCCTTTGAAAGTCTGTTAAGAATCTCAGTCTTCAGTTCAGTTGTTAAAAATTTCTGCTTTGTTACAGCACATGAAGAAGACACCATATCTACAGTATGGTAATATAGAACTCTATGAACAGTAGATAATCACATTCACGTTAAACTATCAGACAAAATGACTGGATGAGTATGAGAGTTTAAAATAGACTCTTTTCCTCACTACAACTCTGACCATTATGGACACATTTTGGTTTACCTCAAGAACACTCCTCACTTTCTGTCGCCATTATTTACAAAAACGCTGGCTCATTGGAATATCAGTGTTCGACATTTGGATTATCAATGCTCCACTGCAGATTATGATATATCTTGTGTAGCATTTAAAATTAGAAAAGAACAGATTTTTAGATGCACCTGAAATGGATTGGGATATGTTTAAGAGGACAGTTAAAATCAGGAATCACCATATTTGGGAGAACACCTGGTTTGGTTGGTGAGGCGCCACAAACTATGAATAGTTTTTTTTCCGGGTAGTTCAAATTTTTTTAAAGTTTTTGTGCTGCATCTCCATGCGCTATTATACCCCCAAAACATACAGAGAAGACATTGTATGACCAATATCAGAAGGGCAAGGGAAACTTGTAAAGAACTGAAACAGTTTGCCAAGAATAAGAAGTCATGAACAGATCTAGTAAGAAAGCTATGCTTTACACGAAAATGAATGGTAACAAGAAGTGGGCAGAAATATGAGATTTAAGTATAGATGCTATAACAAAAGAGTGGGAAGGTAAGGAGAACCCGGAGAAGAATGGTGGAAGAGGGAGCCGAGGTTGTAGGAATCTTGTTGATAGAGCTGAAAAAAAAGACAGCTCAAGAAAGAAATCATGAGCAAGCCTGCTACAGAAACCACTGCTACAGGATTCTTGCAGGTGGGCCAGCTGTATAGGTGACAGCTCCATGCTCCACAGGGAGTGAAAAGGGAATTGATGATGATAATTATAGAGCAGAAGGACTGTCTTTTATATCAATGCTGTAAATCTGTAAAACAAACATGTTTAGTCATCCATTGTTTTGCAGATGTTGATGATGAGGAAACACAGGAAAGTACCTCAGCTGGAACTAGCACAGTAATGACTACAGTTCATTCTACAATTCTGGAACCAGCTTTGACTTGTCTAAGTGGTAAACTGGATTCATGGCTGGGAAAGCTGAAGAATGACATACTGGTAATTCTTATTTCATCCACTGCTACTCTAATAAATGTTATAGGTGATTCAATGACATTTTTGTTATATTTACTTTTTTTTTCCCCTTAGCATCATCTTGTATGTGGGGCTAGCTGCAGTGGTGGCTATATGCTCAGTAAGGAGCGTAAAGAAAAATAATAATACTACTTAGTCATTCCTCTTCTACCGTGAGATGTAGAGGTTTGAAAGAGAGAGCGCCATAAATATCTTATCGCCTGTTTTTCTCCCGGCCTGGCTCCACTCCAGTCCTCGGTCCCTTAGAGACTGTCCAACGTTGTACTCCCAGCGGACTCTGGGTCATCCTGAAGGTTTGGATCCCTGGCTCTTAGTTTCACATACTTGTCATTGTAGCCGATCTTGAAAAATAATAATAAATAAACTCTTCTATGTCTTCTAGTGTACTGTTATAAAAATGGTTATTTCTCGTGTGCTTATATTCCTCTGTTTGAACACCTAAGCCAATTTATCTTCTTCTTCTTCCGTCCTTAGCCAAAGACCGACCAAGCAGTCAGAGGCCATCACGCCTTGTGGCGTCTTAAGGGCAACAGCAGATTGATTTTCTCTGTTGTAGTTTCCCATCACGCCTAGCGGCGTCTTTAGGGCAACAACAAATAGATCCATCTGCCGTTGTTTCCGTAATCGGTGTGACAAGCCAACGGGTGATCAGCCCATTGGGCAAGCCAATTTATGTCTCACTTTATTTTCTATGCCTGATCAAGTTCAGATCTTTATCAAATTTTTAAAACATTTTATTCTAAATTGTACAGATAGCCACTATTCTTTCAACCCTTTCAACCTATTTGGTTATATCAGAGCACATTTACCATCCAAAAATAAGTGAACTCCATTCACTGCTAACTCGATCAGCGTTGATAGATACTAAGTCCTGAAGAGGACTAACATTATCTATCTACTAGCTTAAAGCCCTAAAAAGGTCTTGCCAAGGAGGAGTGGGTATATGACCAGCTATTTAATGCTATTAGATAGCTACAGGGCAATGGGATAAGACTGAATATATGTATTTTTGTTTTTTTTAATTTTACCATTCGTCTTTGTTTCCCCTTATAATTTTTGACCAGTATGTGTGCCAGATTATTTAATTTAATCAGTCTACAATATGCTGTAAGCTTTTTCAAAAATGAAGGGCGAAGGTTTCTGCCTTCAGCAAGTTATTACCCTGACTTATGTCCCCTGACATCAGCTTTTGAGCATTTCCTTCCCTGGACAGTTTTCTGTAGTTCTCCCCCAAAAACTGTCCATGGTTTCATGTCGTCTCTGATATAATTTATCCGTTTCTTGAAGTCCCTTTGCTTACATCGTGGACATTTTTGTCTTGGCTTCAATTTTCTACAGTATAGTATAGCTTGTCTCATGCCCAATCTTCCTTAGTCACCTTCATCATGTGTGGCATGTTACAGTATAACTAATTTTATTATGAAAGTAAAAGCAGCAAACGATAGCAAGATTGTCCTTGAAGTAACATTCTTACAAGATGTGAACTCATACATACATCTTAGCACCAAGATGCTTTGGAAGATCCAAAATGGATGGCTACGGCATGAATGGAAAACCTCCATAGAAGTCTTGAATCTTCAAGAACTGGTGTGGATCTACTGTCCTGGTCATGCAGGGCTAAGCGGCAATGAAAGAGCCGATAGACTAGCTTCAAGAGCACCTATAGTAGGTGCATTGGATATGGACAAGGGAGAGATACTAAGGACAATTAATGATCGCTTATTAGAGAATGACACTGCAATCGATGACTCATCAAGGCTAAGATTGCTGGAGTCTGGCATTAGGCATAAGACTGGCAAGGATGAATGTATGTGAGGATGCATCTGGCATATATACAACCAGCGCGCAACAGGAACAATTAGCATTCATGTCCTTCAACATTTGCTGAGGGAGACTGAGCACCTATGGGTTTGCCCAAGTGCAATGATGTCCATTCTGAACAACAATAACAATAGCACCAAGATAGACACAGTTGGAAAAACAGACAGGGATATAAAAACAAGAATACAAATGACAAGAGAAGCTTTCTTAGCACTTGGAAATATATAGAAATTAAAGGAAGTCAAGTCTAACACTAAAATCAGAATCTTCAACTCACATATCAAGGCAGTCCTATTGTGTGATTCTGCAACATGGAGAACAACAAAAACAACTAAAAATTACCGTTTTTCATAAAGGGGTTGCTTATAATAGGATTGAGATGGTATGACAA
This sequence comes from Oreohelix idahoensis, assembly GCA_024509875.1. Taxonomy (NCBI): domain Eukaryota; kingdom Metazoa; phylum Mollusca; class Gastropoda; order Stylommatophora; family Oreohelicidae; genus Oreohelix; species Oreohelix idahoensis. Next base: position 24,581 of record JAMPIV010004700.1, read on the forward strand.
TATCACCAATGTGGGACTGATGACCAGAACCAGACAAGTAACAGTGGAATGAGAGGTGAGAAGAAGATGCTGGTGTTGGATAGGATACACACAGAAGAAACCTATTGATAGCATTATGAGGCAGTCCTTGTTCTGAAATCCCAAGGGTAAGATAGGGAGACTAAAAAGAAACATAAATGACGACGATAAAGAAGACATAGAGTAAAACTTGAACTAATGGTGCAGGACAGGAGTGCTTGGCATCAATTTCTTGAAGGCCTATGCTCTACAGGAAGCTGAAAAATAATGAGTGTATGCTTACTTTCCCATTAGGGTTTAAAGCTTGGAACTCTCTAATGTTGAGCAATAGTTTTGTGATAGTCTATTTAAAGTAAATATAATAGAACTGAAGCAGCAGCCTTGATATATTAACATTTAGTTATTTTCTGTAAAATATTCTAGAGATGCATACTGTTTTCTTGCAGGCTGAATTCAGGCACCTAACAGTTCAGGCTTTGGATAGTCAACAAATGTTTCATCAGGTGGAGATTAAGGAGTGAGTACATTATTTCAGATTTAACTTGACTGAATCAACAACCATCAGAAACATTGAAACAGCTAATCTTATATAATTACTGAGTTACTTTGAAGGCTACTTCAATGAAAAAAGATAGATTAATGCTGGATATTTAACTAACAGTCATCTGAATTTTAAAAATATCAGCAAACTATGCTAAATCTAATAACATTGCACTGTTAATAATTTTCTGTGAACATTAACAGCTGAAGATGGATAGGACACATGTTGAGGAAACCTGATGATAGGACACACGTTGAGGAAACCTGTTGATAGCATTGCCGGGCAGTCCTTTTTCTGGAGCCCCCAAGGTGAGAGAAGCAGAGGTAAACCGAACAACACAAGGAGAAGAGAACTGGAGATATAAATGAAAATAAAGAAGACATGAAAAGACCTTGAGCTGATGGCTTCTCACAGCAGGACTTGGCATTCATTTATTAATAACCTGTGCTCCTTTATAACAAAAACCATCAGTGGAAAACAGGATGCAAACAATATTACACTAGTGAGAGACAAGCACAAACATCTCTTCACCACAGAACAGGGGCAAGATGGGCTGACCACTTCAGAGAAACAATCAATAAGACACCACCAGATATGCAGCTCAACATTCCCAAGGCTGAAAATGACCTGGATATGAATACAGATATTTCAAGACAGGAAGAAATTATCACAGATATCCTTTGGCACTAGATCTAATTATCTGCATATGTATTTTTATGCAAGATTGTATCATTGTGCTTCAAAATAGAGGACACACTTACAGGAACATTATTTCTGATATGCATTACACAGTGACTGCACAAATCGGTGAGTGATGTCTGACACTAGATTGATCTAACACTGCTTGACTGATGTGGGATAGCCAGCGAACATAAAAAGAGTATCTGGACTTAGATCTTAAACAATTCTACCATCGCATCACATCCTTGATCAAGAAGACACATATATTAATATAGAGCTATCTAAGATCTTCTGCAATAACAGAGTAAACTTCAGTTACACGTTACGATTTTAAGCAAATGTGCAAATAGTGTCATCATGTGTTTATGCCTACAAAAATTATACCCCCTATATTCCATATAAACAGCTGACGTCACAGTGGGAACTCCCTCCACTACATTGTCCTTTACCTTATACTCTCATTACTTCAGTGGTGCTGCTGCACGTTTAGACTGAAATGGGTACAGGTGCCTACCTTCTGATTTAAAAAGGTTGTGCTCACTTATGTCCAATTCTTAACCAGAAATTAGACTTTTGTTTAAACCATTTATTGCATAGTGTGAATCCACTTTATATGCAGAGGTTGGCTGTAAACGTAGATCTATGATCATTGTTCAGTCAGCTTACTGCGACATTAGAGAAGAGAAAGGTGATTGAATGTTCTTATTTTTACATATAAATTCTGGTTATATTTACCTTATAATCATCAGAATCAACTCCGCAAAACAGCACTTGGAGCAGGAAATTAACCGACTGAATGAGATGGTGAACACTTGTGAACAAAGTATGTCAAGGAAAGATACTGTGATAGAGAATATGACACAAGCACTTGGAAAGCAAAGAGATAAAGTTACAATGGCACAAGCTTTCTATCATGCAAGGGCTGAACATGCAGAGGCAAAGAAAGAGGTTTGTGCCATTAGTACAGTGATGGTTGTTCTCTTTTAGGTTTAACTCTTTATGTCCTCCACGTAACTTTGGAGCCACTCCAGTATTATGGAGGCAAAGAAAGAGGTTTGTGCCATTAGTACAGTGATGGTTGTTCACTTTTAGGTTTAACTCTTTATGTCCTCCACGTAACTTTGGAGCTACTCCAGTATTATGGAGGCAAAGAAAGAGGTTTGTGCCATTAGTGCAGTGATGGTTGTTCACTTTTAGGTTTAACTCTTTATGTCCTCCACGTAACTTTGGAGCTACTCCAGTATTATGGAGGCAAAGAAAGAGGTTTGTGCCATTAGTACAGTGATGGTTGTTCACTTTTAGGTTTAACTCTTTATGTCCTCCACGTAACTTTGGAGCTACTCCAGTATTATGGAGGCAAAGAAAGAGGTTTGTGCCATTAGTGCAGTGATGGTTGTTCACTTTTAGGTTTAACTCTTTATGTCCTCCACGTAACTTTGGAGCTACTCCAGTATTATGGAGGCAAAGAAAGAGGTTTGTGCCATTAGTACAGTGATGGTTGTTCACTTTTAGGTTTAACTCTTTATGTCCTCCACGTAACTTTGGAGCTACTCCAGTATTATGGAGGCAAAGTAAAATTATTTGTAGATCTAAAAGAATGATAAAATTATAGCCACTTAAGATAAATTTATAATTTATTTCATGAATGGTAGGAGATTGAATGGGCTTTTGACAGAGGAGTAAGATGGTTACGGGGTTGGTTGGGGGGGGGGGGGGGGGGGGGGGGGGGGGGGGGGGGGGGGGGGGGGGGGGGGGGGGGGGGGGGGGGGGGGGGGGGGGGGGGGGGGGGGGGGGGGGGGGGGGGGGGGGGGGGGGGGGGGGGGGGGGGGGGGGGGGGGGGGGGGGGGGGGGGGGGGGGGGGGGGGGGGGGGGGGGGGGGGGGGGGGGGGGGGGGGGGGGAGGGGGGGGGGAGGGGGTGTGAGGGGGGGGTGGGGGGGGGGGGGGGGGGGGGGGGGGGGGGGGCGGGGGGGGGGGGGTGGGGGGGTAATGAGGACAAGATGAAGAAAAATTATTTTGTTAACTTCCTGTCTCACTGGATAAAATATTATCCTTCAGTCCAAATTTAACAGAAAAATATTAAACAATTTAAAAAAAAGAACTTCCAGCATCACTTTCTTCTAGTGAAATATCGAATTAATAAAATTCCTTGCTGGTAAGACAAATATGTGATTTGCTGTATTAAAAAAAAAACATTCAGGCTATTATGCCGGCATATCATGTTTACAAAATAGCTGAGAAAAAAATAACTTTGGTATGTGCTACCATCAGATCAATTCATGCTTTATGTGCCAGAAATGTATATTATATAAATTACTACATTTATAATGATATAATGTGGTTTAACTCTTACTATACGTGAGCTAAAACCGCGTTTTTACGCGCTAGTTTAGATATCGTTACCGTCGCGCGCCAGTTGAACTGGTGAGCCGTAAAATTGGTACTAAACCCGCGCCACTTCACGGGGCTTGCCGGATAGTAAGAGTTAACAATAAAGTGATGTCACGCTGGTTTACTAAAAATAGTCAACAAGCTACTTTTATTATCTCGTAGAATATCAGAGTGCCAATCAGGCCAGTCTCACATACCATCAGATATCTTTATTATATTTTTTCCTCAGGGCTCATTTTGGTTCATATAAGAAAGTTGGCAAAGAAGCATGTCCTAAGTGTTGAGGATTGTTGCATGGTTTGCAAGCATCTGGGTTTGAGCTCGATTCGGATGGTTGCACCATGAAACACCTCGGCTGAATAACTAAATGAAATATAATGCGTATATCGATGCATGACGCGTTAGACATAGTAATGGAGTCGTTGTGTGGCCTTCAAGGCAGATGGCAGTGTTTCAAAATATGTGGCATGGCCACTTAGCCAAAGTGTTTTAAAGATGTGGTATAACCACTCAAGTGTGATAGTACATAACTAGGAAGTTATATTTAAAGCAGAAATAAAGAATGTATAAGGACCCTTGAGTCTGAAAATATAAGACGGCAATATTAGCCACAATAATTTATGATTAACGTAAGTCGTAAAATATGAAACGCAGTTAGAATAGGTAGGGCTGATTAAGCCTGGCTTTGAATGCCAAAGTAAATTTCTATATTAGACAGTGTATCTAATAGAACTAGCAGAATGTTTAATTCTGTATAAATACAAGAATTATGCCAAACAGTTGGTGGAAATATAATCGAACGTTAATTATAACGATAATGTATCAGACTTGCAATGTCTGTGAAAATATAGACTCTACGCTATAATGTATTCAGTGCTCTTGATGTGAACTATATTAAGTATTGTCTGTGGTTCATGATGGAAGAATGAATCCTTATTAAATTATTATGTCGTCAAAAACTGGTCTTATTCAGTAACGTATTCAAGGTTCCAGTTATGACTGTTTTAATGAAGAATGACCATTGACCTTCAAATGAATACACACGCTGTCACACTGGTAATATGAAATGAAACGATATAACACAGTCATTCAAATATATATGAACTTTTATTGAAAGCACGTTTAAAATGCAATTACTTGAAAGAAGTATCAAAAGAATCCATGGTTGTAATCAATATCGATACCGGGTGGAACACAGAACAGACAATCAAATAATTGTATGAAACATAATACTAGACTAACCCATTTAAATCAGTGAAAAGCCCGTAACACTAAGATAGACTACTGTATCAGCATTAGGTAGATACTCAACACTTATACGATAGAAGTGAAGGAAAAATAGCAGTGCATCTAGAGACCCAAGCATGTGACAACACTGTCTCACCATCTGAAAGATAGTTTGGCCAGCTACAGCCTTGTGTCTAGCTTCTTGGTATATTCTTCTAATAATGAATTGGTGGAATCACTTGGAGTACTAGTAGTTGGGGTCTGTAGAGTGGATCTTTATTTTTCTTTCTATCCTATAAAGTGTGTGTGTCTGCCAAGGGTTGAGAATTTACTTGCCTTGGCAAATATTTGTCTAAAATTTGTTTTCTCATTTCTTCTTTTTGTTTTATCTCCTTAAAGAACTTGGAGCTACCACTGGAGCTGGTTCCTTTGCAGGATGCCTGCATCAAAACATGTTTGTGCTCTGGCAGAAGTGGTTTCTGTAGCAATTTCTTTTACATGATGAGCTTGGAAGCCCCATGAGCAACCTCATTAGTCGTTTCTTACTGCCTGCCTGAGGAAGCAGTAATTCTGCTCTTTCTTTGCTTTCTCATAGACCCCCCAAAACCTACATGGTCTATTTTTCTCATTTACAGTTTAAAGTTTCACTGTGTGAATGATACCGCTTCCAAAGAAAGGAAATCTAAAAATGTGCAAGAACTACAGAACCATTAGCCTTATTAGTCATCCAAGTAAGGTAATGTTAAGGATACTTTTGAACAGAATAAAACAGAAATCAGAAGAAATCTTGTCAGAGGAACAGGCTGGCTTTAGACCAAAAAGAAGTACCTCAGAACAAATCTTCAATATTAGATTACTTATCGAAAAACATCTCCAACATCAACACGATTTATACCATAACTTCATCGATTTCACAAAAGCCTTCGATCGAGTCTGGCATGAGGGCTTATGGCAAGTAATGAGAAAATTCAATTTTGATACCAACATCATAGATATCATTGAAGCACTATACAAGGACGCAAGCAGTGCTGTTTTTGTAAGCAACGACATTGGAGAATTTTTCAAAACAACTGTAGGAGTTCGCCAAGGATGTATCCTGTCACCAGTGCTCTTTAATATATATCTAGAACATATTATGCAGGAGGCTCTCTACGATTATAAATCAACCATATCGATTGGAGGCCGACCTCTGTGCAACCTACGTTTTGCTGATGATATTGATCTGATAGCTGGATCAGAATCAGAACTTCAAGACCTTACCTCTAGACTGGAAAAAAGTAACAAGAACGTATGGGATGGAAATTAATATAGAAAAAAGCAAGATATTGGTGAATAGCCATAAGAAACATGTTCCGACCAACATTACGTTAAATGGGCAAACGTTAGAAGAAGTTAACACCTTTAAATATCTCGGGTCCACTATATGTAGTGATGGAAGATCAATTAAAGAAATCAAGACAAGACTTGAGATGGCCTCAGCTGCCATGACAAGGTTGAATGTGATCTGGAAAAGTAACATCAGTTTTCCTGTGAAGATCAAATTATACAAATCACTTGTATTATCTATTCTCTTGTATGGGTGTGAGGGCTGGACACTCACTGCAGATACGGAGCGAAGGATTCAGGCTTTCGAGCATAAATGTTATAGAAGAATTTTTTGCGCATTTGCTATAAAGAGCACAAAACAAATGTCTATGTTAGAGAGAAGATAAACACCTATGCAGGCCACCAAGAACCACTTTTGTCAATAGTGAAACGTCGAAAGCTTGCCTGGTTTGGGCATGTAACTCGTCATGACTCCCTTTCGAAAACGATCCTCCAGGGAACAGTCGAAGGTAAACGGAGAAGAGGAAGGCAGAGAAAATCCTGGGCTGATAACATCAAAGAATGGGCAGGACACGGTTTTTCCACACTTGTACGCATTGCTGAGGAGCCGCGGTAGCATAGTGGTTAGTGCACTGGCTTCCTAGCGCAGTGGTCTATGGTTCGATCCCCAGATGAGGCGGAAAAATTTTTAGGCCACAAACGGCTCCTGGGTCGACCCAGCCCCAAATGGGTACCAGAGATACTCTGGGAAGGTTAAGGCGGCCGGCGTGATGCCGACCACATCACCCCTCGTGTGCCGACGGTCAAGATAATATGGGCCTAACACCATATTCCCAATATGCCTCAATGGGCGTGTAACGGGATCCTTTACCTTTTTTTTTTACGCATTGCTGAGGATAGAGAGCAGTGGAGGACCCTGTCTGCTGATGCTTCCACCATGGCACCCCTACGACCCATGACGGGTTTCGGGCTGAGATGAGATGATGATGTGTGAATGAAAGGATAAAGTGGACAAATATTTATTATACTGTAAATGTTCCATCTATTTTGATTCATGGAGTACGTTAGAGTATTATTTAGTGAAAGAAGATAGTAAATGTTGAAAATATACAGGAAGAGAGCAAAAATAATGAGAATAAATACATGAAACGTTAACGATATTGCACTTGAAGAAACTTCATTACAAGATGTAGAATTATACATATACCTTGACACTGTTGGAGGGACAGACAGTGATATCAAATATGTGAATACAAAAGGCTAGAGGAGCTTTCATTGCATTGGGAAATATATGGAGATCAGAAGAAATCAAGTCCAACTAAAAAATCAGGATATTTAATTCAAATATCAAGTCAGTACTATTGTATGGCTCTGAAACATGGAGAACATAAAAATCAACAACCAAAAAGCTACAGACTTTCATATATGGGTACTTGCTTAGAACAGAAGAATTGAAGTGGTATGACAAGATCACTAATGTGGAAATGATGACAAGAACCAGACAAGTACCAGTGGAACAAGAGAAGAAGACACTGGAGATTGATAGGAAACCTGTTGATAACATTACGAAGCAGTACTTATTCTGGAATCCCAATGGTAATGGGACAAGGAAACATGGAGAAGAGAAGTACCACATGGAACAAGAGAAGAAGCTAACACTGGAAGATTGAGCTAAGGATGAACAAAAGACCTTTAGTAATGATAGACACAAAGACCTTACGACACGAGCAGTACATTACCTTGAGCTGAAAGAATGAGCCATGAGACAGACCTTGGTGAGACAGAAAGACCTTGAGCTAATGACATGAGACAGAAAGACCTTGAGCTAATGACATGAGACAGAAAGACCTTGAGCTAATGACACGAGACAGAAAGACCTTGAGCTAATGACATGAGACAGAAAGACCTTGAGCTAATGACATGAGACAGAAAGACCTTGAGCTAATGACATGAGTGGTGAAGACCTTGAGCTAATGACATGGTGGACATGAAAGACCTTGAGCTAATGAAATGAGACAGAAAGACCTTGAGCTAATGACATGCTGAGACAGGGGAAAAGACCTTGAGCTAATGACACTATTCGACAGAAAGATCCCTTGATGGACTCTATGACCATCAGGGGAGACAGAAATGACTCTTGACTCTAGCTAATCAGGGGGGACAAGTGGTGGACTCTATGCTACAGAAAGATCTTGAGCTAGAGGGGAAAGTGACATGAGACAGGGGGGGGAAAGTGGGATGTTACCCTGAGCTAATGAAAGTGGTGATGACCTCAGAAAGACCTTGGGCATAATGACATGAGACAGAAAGACTCTATGCTTGAGCTAATGACATGAGTGGTGACAGCTAAAGACCTTGAGCTAAGGGGACAGTGGAGACAGAAATGCTACCTCAGGGGGGAAAGTGGTGACTCTAGCTACTCATGTTTCACGAGGGGAAAGTGGTGACCTTATAGCTACCTCAGGGGGGACACCACACAGTGGTGAACTCTATGCTTTACTCAGGGGGAAAGTGGTAGACCTCTATGCTACCTCAGAAAGACCTATGCTACCTCAGGGGGGACAAAGTGGTGAACTATGCTACCTCAGGGGGGGAACCATCCACAGTGGTGACTCTATGCTACCTCAGGGGGGAAAGTGGTGACTCTATGCTACCTCAGGGGGGAAAGTGGTGACTATGCTACCTCAGGGGGGACCATCCAAAGTGGGGACTCTATGCTACCTCAGGGGGGAAAGTGGTGACTCTATGCTACCTCAGTGGGGAAAGTGGTGACTCTATGCTACCTCAGGGGGGACCATCCAAAGTGGTGACTCTATGCTACCTCAGGGGGGAAAGTGGTGACTCTATGCTACCTCAGGGGGGAAAGTGGTGACTCTGTGCTACTCAGGGGGGACATCCACAGTGGTGACTCTATGCTACCTCAGGGGGGAAAGTGGTGACTCTATGCTACCTCAGGGGGGAAAGTGGTGACTCTATGCTACCTCAGGGGGGAAAGTGGTGACTCTATGCTACCTCAGGGGGGACCATCCACAGTGGTGACTCTATGCTACCTCAGGGGGGAAAGTGGTGACTCTATGCTACCTCAGGGGGGAAAGTGGTGACTCTATGCTACCTCAGGGGGGAAAGTGGTGACTCTATGCTACCTCAGGGGGGACCATCCAAAGTGGTGACTCTATGCTACCTCAGGGGGGACCATCCAAAGTGGTGACTCTATGCTACCTCAGGGGGGACCATCCAAAGTGGTGACTCTATGCTACCTCAGGGGGGAAAGTGGTGACTATGCTACCTCAGGGGGAAAAGTGGTGGCTCTATGCTACCTCAGGGGGAACCATCCAAAGTGGTGACTCTATGCTACCTCAGGGGGGACCATCTAAAGTGGTGACTCTATGCTACCTCAGGGGGGACCATCCAAAGTGGTGACCGTATGCTACCTAATGAATGAAAATAGAGATGGTAATAATGATTGACAAAATTATTAATGCATTTGTGAATAAAATAGCTAAGTGATATTTGTAACATTTGAATTTAAATGCGGAGTCATGGGAACAAAGTTTGTCATTCTCCTCCATCTTTACCGTTTGGACTTCAGAACAGACATTTAACCAAATAGAAATTAACCAACAAGAACTAACAAAACATTTTAAAAATAAAAAATCTTTACCATTCGACCCTTGCAGCCAGAGTTTTATGTCTTCTTGTTCCTGATTTTTTGCTCGTGTTCTTTACATGTTTTCTTTGTCATTTTATTTAATTATGTTTTTAACAGTGTCAAAACCACCACACTCAAAGCAAAGAAAGTGACTTTAGAATTCATGTTCCATAATTTAGTTTGAGTCAAATGTCTTTGTTAATTTTGTTCCTGGCACAGAAATTCACTGAAGCATTGGCCATGCAGCACAACACACGCCGCCTGACTCAGAAAGCTCAGTTCCGGCTCACGTACCCAAAACAACATAAACAAGCAATCTCGCTTCCTTTGAAGCATAGTGTTGGCACCCATTCTAAAAAACACTTAAGAGACATCTGCCTTTTTTTAATGGCCAGCAGAACTGTTAAAGTACAAATTATAATATATTTTGTATCTTTACCACACAAAGGCTATTACCAGTTAATACATGCGGTAATATGTCTCTCTGTGGTTAATCATTTTGTTTGCATGGGTTTTCACTTATATTGAACGCGAGATATTTAATACGTCATCGGTAGTTTGTGACGTAATGCGTTCTGCAATAATTTATTCTAACGGTTTAGATTCTTGGCCTTTCGTGATTTGTAGTCTTCAAAGACGGACGTATTTATGTATACTCCTGAGATAGTGTGGAAGTTGAGCAATTCGTGGCATATTTTATTATTCGAAGGCCGCCACAATTATTAAGATATTGTATAAGATGATCCAGAACCTAGTGAGAGGTTTGTGACTACCTATGAAGTATTCATTATATAATTAATCGTCTGCATTGGCCTGACCCACATTACTTGGGTGATCAACATTCGTATGCACCTCTAGTACAGCAGCCAGAAATGTTTGATGAGACATGACTATTGAAGGACAGGATGAAGAATCGATATATATGCCATGCTATTTTCCTATGATGTCGTTATCTGCAGTTATTAATAAACGTCAACCATATTATGTGGACCCATCCACCTCACGGCTTGGATTAGTCTGAACTGATGTCATATATGTTCTTGCCAGTATCCATTCGTGTTTGTCAGTACGATGCCTGTTTGTCACTGAACTTTGCCATACGTTTACCTACATACTACAAGCATAATATCACACGTAACAAGAACCTTCCTCCATATATGTCACTAGAAATTTCTAATACACTCCACAGATTAGAACAGCAACAAATTTACCGACTGCCACAATGTTATATTCTTCTTCTTCTTCCGTCCTTAGCCACCGACCGTCAAAGCAGTCAGTGGCCATTACGCCTAGTGGCGTCTTAGGGCAACAGCAGATAGGTTTTCTTTGCCATTGTTTCCCATCACGCCTATTGGCGTCTTTAGGGCAACGGCAAATCAATCCATCTGCTGTTGTTTCCGTAATCGAAGTGACTGGCAAACGGGTGATCAGCCCGTTGGTACAATGTTATATACCACAGAAGTATTGCTAGATCAGTGGCAAGACTGCAATTATTCATTATTTGTTAAAATTTTAAGTTTTAATAGAATATTTATTTTGTGTTAATACATTTTTGTGTCATTTAATTTTCATAGCTGTCACTGTTTGTCTAATGCACAAGTGGCATTAAACATTTCTTCTTCTTCGTACACCCTCAGACATCACCTTGAATATGGTCAAAGAAAGCAGTGGTCAGTTTGAGGCTATTGACATCTCTGTAGAGCTTTTCCAGGAATGGTACTGGTGATGGCCATATGTGCTTTCTCTGTTCCGCATATGCTGGGCACCTTCAAAGTAGATCAGCATTCATTATATCAGTGCCACAGTTACACTCATCAGTAGTTCCTATCTTTATGTGATAGGGTGGGCGAGATGATGATGATGCTGTTGTGATATGTGATCACTTTCTTGCACACTCGCAACCGACCCGATCAACAATAAAACTCATGATTCTAAGGCAGGGGCTGCATTTATTGATACAACCCTGTCAGTGACATTAAGCACACGAAGCAAACATTAAACAAATAAAACAAAGCGAACTTATCAAAAAAAGCATGTGTAAAATTGTTTTAATTGTCAGTCACAACATGTGTGTGCAATTTGATAAAGTTTGGTCAATGGGAAACATGATTTTTGCTCTAGAAAATTGGTGAAAATCCAATATGGCGGATGTTTTTTTTTTTGGTTACCATGGTAACCACATGTTTTTTAACAAAATAAACTGTAGAATTTGGTTCATGGACATACACTGTGTCTATTGAGCACATAAAAAGTTTGAAAATGTTATTAGAACAAAAGTTAGTTTTCACTGTAGTGCATGCCTGCTCAGAAAGACTCCTCCATCCCTACTTTCTGTTGCATTTATTGCTGACCCATCTGTGTATACATGGATCCAGGTATTTCTTGGGTAATGTTTCTCTATGTATTTTGTGGTTAGGACTCTTCTTTCTGTTTCATTTTGGCTGTTCTTTCTCTCAATACCTGGAATGTTTTCTATCATTTCAGAGAAGCGTTATTGTTTCTAAACTGGTAGCTTGTGTGCATTGCAGATAGGTGTAGCTGTTGATATCGCATTGATGGGGTCTGCTCTCATCTTTGTTTTGGTGTTTCAACAAAGTTGCTTTGCTTCAGTCTTCCCCTTTCAAGTCCATTTAATCTCTGGTACATTGGGTGGTCTATCTGCCTCCAGAATTTCTCAGCTTGTTGCTGGGCTCTGCTATCTCTTCTATCCTCCACTGGCTGGAGGTATGTAATCTTTTCCAAACTCTTTAGTGGGTGTTGACTTCATGCTTGCACTACGTTATGATTCTCATTGCTAGGTTTTGGGTTCTGTTTATTTTATCAAAGTTTGACTAAGCTGCTGTTGACCATGCTGCAATGCCATATTCTAGGACTGGTCTCACTTGCCCAGTGTATAGCTTCTTTAATACCCTCTTGTCCACTCCCCAGCCCATGCCAGCAAGTTTTTTCATGATTGCCATTCTTTGCATTACTCTTGTCCTGTTTCTTTCAATCTGGGTAGTCCAAGTCAAGGGATAATCAAAGGTAATGCCTAGGTAGTTTGGGTTTTCATCTAGACGTAGATTTTTACCATTTAGCACTAATTTGGAGCTTTGTGGTTTATTTGAGAGAGAAAACACTGTGTATATTGTTTTCCCTTTATTTATCTTCACTAGCCATGCTTTGGCCCACTCCTCCAATGATGTCAGGGCTTGCTGCATCTGAATGCTTGCCATAGTGATATATTCTTCTGAGATCCACAGGGCTAGGTTGCCTGCAAAAGAGACATTGTGGGTTCTTCTTGGAATATTCTCTGATGTAATTTATGTACACAAGGAACAATATGGATGACAGGACTCCCCTTCGGGGATCACCCTGCTCCAATATCATCTTCCTACTGGTCTGCCCTTGTAGTTGTACTCTGGCAGTTCTATTCTCAAGATAGTGATTGATCCATTTGTACATTCTCCCACACACTTCACTTCTTTGCAGCTTGACTTTCAGTCCCCTGACCACACTTTGTCAAATGCTTTTTCTAAACAACCAGCATATGCTTTTTCTCTTGGAAGTAGTCCTCAGTTTTCTGAGCTATATATGTGATCTGGTCTTCAGTGCTGTTTCCTGAATCCTGCTTGCTATGGGGCTAAGAGATGTTTTTCTTCCAGATGCCACATCAGTCTGGCATTAATTATGTGCTCTATCAATTTTCCTACACAGCTAAGTAGACTGATAGGTCTGTAGCCATTTGGTTCTGTCTGATCTTTGTCTTTCTTTGGTATTGGAATCAGTATAGCGTCTTTCCATACCTGTGGTACTATTCCTCTTTTCCAGCTGCAGTTTAGGATGGCCGGAAGCTTCTTTTTTGCCTTTGTGCCTAAGCCTGTTATCCCATCTTTTCCAGGTGGCTTCTTTTTCTTTAGCGCCCTCATTGCCTCTTCCATTGTTAACTTTGCCATCATGTGTTCTTCTGGTGCAAGCCTTTTGTTGTCATGACTCCTTTGTTAATTAATGATAGTCTTTTCCATCTCTGTTGGGACATCTATCATAGTGTTCTATGAGTGCATTTGCAGCTTTTTTTTTTTTCCTGAGATCATATTGTCACCTTGTTTGATAGTGATTAAACATTTAACGCTTCAGTCAGTGACCAAAATCAATTAAGGTATTGATCGAGTAAATAATAGCTGACTTAGTGAGTAACTCTGGAGAACTGACATTGCAGCTATCTAGAGCCATTTGCTTTCCATGCTTGTCTTACTGTGACTGATATAACGCTTCAGTCAGTGACCAAAATCAATTAAGGTATTGATCGAGTAAATAATAGCTGACTTAGTGAGTAACTCTGGAGAACTGACATTGCAGCTATCTAGAGCCATTTGCTTTCCATGCTTGTCTTACTGTGACTGATATAGTTCTTAATAACGACTTTTTTTAAAAATCCATATTTTTGGTTCTGTATGCTTGATTAACCAAGAGCATAAGAATGCTTGGTGCAGGCTTCCTGCAAAAAGAGGCCAGCTGTAGAGGGTAGGCCAGCTGTAGAGCAAAAAGGAAATTGATAATGATACATGATTAGGAATGATGTTTTAAGTAAGAAAAAAAGCGTCCCCCCTTTTTTTTTAATTATAAAAAATGTTTCCTCCACATTCTTATATCCTCAGCTGAATGAAGAAATAGAAAACACGAATAGGAGATTGAAGACCATACACAATGAGAGAGAACAGTATGCCCTGCAGGTGAAGAAGGCTTTCATGCGTGGCGTCTGCGCTCTGAACATGGAGACCATGTCAGCATTTACTCAAGAGGAGACACAAATCAGTCCACTCATTGGTTTGTCTAATGTCATTGTGAAGTTTTCATTGATGGTAACAGTGTATTCTTTTACCTTGTTAACTCCTTGATGTATTATACTGTTCAAAAAAAGAAACGCATAGCTATCCGAGGGCGCGTTTTTATGAGTTTGTAAGTAAAATTTGATGCTAGGGTATATAAAAACCAGCCTCAAATGTTCTTTACAGTGTCACATGCACGTGTTGACCTGAATTGCGTTCGTTTTTGTAATCGTTACAACGCAGTGGTCAATAGTGTATATGACGCAATTTTTGACCACAGCTCATGTTGCGCGCACGTGAAAGCAACAACATTTGGGGTGAACACTATTCACTGACTACGCATTTGAAACCCTATAAAAGGATAACGCTACACACAAAAAATTCAGTTAATTTTCAAGCAGACATTTATGCCGTCTCTATCGATAAATTTAAGGAACACTGCTATTGGCCGTTTGCACGCAGGCGAAAGTCAAAGTCAGTGGTTGCCAGGCATCTAAACGTGCATCAGAGTACCATCAGTCGACTTTGGCACCGGTTTTATGCATCCATGCCCAGAAGATGCCAGTCGCTGATCGATGCAAGAGGAGGCCACACACCATACTAACTGGAAAGGCCATACGCCAAAAACTCTCGTGACCCAGATGCAAAACAACTGTCAATTGATTGGTTGAACCCTAAGGTATTCTTTTGTGCATTTTGAACAATTAACTCATTAAATTGAAAAAGTTATTGAATGTCAAAATTATGGCTATGTGTGTGCCTTCAGTAGCTATGCGTTTCTCTTTTTTGGACAGTATAGAAAGATTAACTGAAGTTTAAAACAAATGTTGGGAAAGGTTACGACTAAGTATCCACAAGATTGGGATAGAATATTACCCGCTATTCTCTTCGCCTATAGAGAAATTCCCAACGAAAATACGGAGTTTGCGCCATTTGAATTATACTGTTCAAAACAAGAAACGCATAGCTACTGAAGGCACACACATAGCCACAATTTTGACATTCAATAACTTTTGTAATTTAATGAGTTAATTGTTCAAATTGCACAAAAGAATACCTTAGGGTTCAACCAATCAATTGACAGTTGTTTTGCATCTGGGTCACGAGAGTTTTTGGCGTACGGGCTTTCCCGTTAGTATGGTGTGTGGCCTCCACTTGCATCGACCAGCGACTGGCATCTTCTGGGCATGGATGCGTGGAACCGGTGCCAAAGTCGACTGATGGTACTCTGATGCACGTTTAGATGCCTGGCAACCTGACTTTGACTTTCGCCTGCGTGCAAACGGCCAATAGCAATGTTCCTTAAATTTATCGATAGAGACGGCATAAATGTCTGCTTGAAAATTAACTGAATTTTTTTTGTGTAGCGTTATCCTTTTATAGGGTTTCAGTTGCGTAATCAGTGAATAGTGTTCACACCAAATGTTGTTGCTTTCACGTGCGCGCAACATGAGCTGTGGTCAAAAATTGCGTCATATACACTATTGACCACTGCGTTGTAACGATTACAAAAACGAACGCAATTCAGGTCAACACGTGCATGTGACACTGTAAAGAACATTTGAGGCTGGTTTTTATATACCCTAGCACCAAATTTTACTTACAAACTCATAAAAACGCGCCCTCGGATAGCTATGCGTTTCTTTTTTTGAACAGTATATTTTACCCTGTTAACACCTTGATGTATTATTTTACCCTGTTAACTCCTTGATGTATTATTTTACCCTGTTAACTCCTTGATGTATTATTTTACCCTGTTAACTCTTTGATGTATTATTTTACCCTGTTAACACCTTGATGTATTATTTTACCCTGTTAACTCCTTGATGTATTATTTTACCCTGTTAACTCCTTGATGTATTATTTTACCCTGTTAACTCCTTGATGTATTATTTTACCCTGTTAACACCTTGATGTATTATTTTACCCTGTTAACTCCTTGATGTATTATTTTACCCTGTTAACTCCTTGATGTATTATTTTACCCTGTTAACTCCTTGATGTATTATTTTACCCTGTTAACACCTTGATGTATTATTTTACCCTGTTAACACCTTGATGTATTATTTTACCCTGTTAACTCCTTGATGTATTATTTTACCCTGTTAACTCCTTGATGTGTTATTTTACCCTGTTAACTCCTTGATGTGTTATTTTACCCTGTTAACTCCTTGATGTGTTATTTTACCCTGTTAACTCCTTGATGTATTATTTTACCCTGTTAACTCCTTGATGTATTATTTTACCCTGTTAACACCTTGATGTATTATTTTACCCTGTTAACTCCTTGATGTATTATTTTACCCTGTTAACTCCTTGATGTGTTATTTTACCCTGTTAACTCCTTGATGTGTTATTTTACCCTGTTAACTCCTTGATGTATTATTTTACCCTGTTAACTCCTTGATGTATTATTTTACCCTGTTAACTCCTTGATGTATTATTTTACCCTGTTAACTCCTTGATGTATTATTTTACCCTGTTAACTCCTTGATGTATTATTTTACCCTGTTAACTCCTTGATGTATTATTTTACCCTGTTAACTCCTTGATGTATTATTTTACCCTGTTAACTCCTTGATGTATTATTTTACCCTGTTAACTCCTTGATGTATTATTTTACCCTGTTAACACCTTGATGTATTATTTTACCCTGTTAACTCCTTGATGTATTATTTTACCCTGTTAACACCTTGATGTATTATTTTACCCTGTTAACTCCTTGATGTGTTATTTTACCCTGTTAACTCCTTGATGTGTTATTTTACCCTGTTAACTCCTTGATGTGTTATTTTACCCTGTTAACTCCTTGATGTATTATTTTACCCTGTTAACTCCTTGATGTATTATTTTACCCTGTTAACTCCTTGATGCCAGCCCCCATGGGCAACTTCATATTAGTCACCTTTTACAAAGTGTCTGAGGGAGTAGTAGTTCTATTCTATGTTTGTCTCCTCAGAGACCCCCAGGGAACTATACGGGTCATTCTCTGTTTCAACCTCATTATGTTGATTAGTTCCATATTTTTTAGTGTGTCCCATCCCTGACAAATACATCATGGCCATATATGTGTCTGTAACTTAGTCATATCTTTACTTTTTCTTAATTTTTATTCACCACATTTTCTAAATTTTTATTCACCACATTTTCTAAAATCTTAGTCATTTTGCTGTCTCCCTCTTTTTCTTATTACTAACTTATTCAAAGTGTGTGGCAGTCAGGATAAGCTGGTTGTATTCATATGTGGAAGTGAACCTCTGTCTGTAAGGCTAATTACATCCTCATTGACTCTTGAAATCATCCACACACTTCCAGGGATTCCCCCTGTGGTGAAACTTGTTGAGGACCCAGCATTGCACACTAAGCTTGGAGAAGTCACTTGAGCCCCAGCTATAATTCTTTGGCTTTGACTTGGTTGACTGCATGCACGAGGATCTCACTGTGGACCCAGTGATAGGCAGGGAAAGCTAAGAAGTGGCTCTGTGCAGGACGTGACAATTCCTTGGGAGAGCCCAGAACCAGAGTACAGTATTTTAGCTCTGCAAAGTTGGAGAGCCCCCTTGGATGGCGGGGAATGCACACTATGCCACAGTACTTCTTGCTCCTCGCTTGAGACCAGATGTGTCAATCCTTTAAATACAAGCCAAGCTGGAGAAACTGGAGCTCATGACTTCAACTCAACATGTTTCAGAATGGCAGAAAAGCCTAGATCTACAGTGTAGATAATACCAAGGAGTCTTCAACTTGGTATTGGCTGCTAAAGAGCGAGAAGCTCAGCAGCCCTAGTTAAACAACAACGACAACCAGTAAGTTTTTACACTACTTGATAGCCAAGGCAAGAACTGTAGAGCAAGTAAGCCAAATGTATGAGTTATCCATCCATATTGCATGGGCTGTCTAAAGTTCTTATTGTCTGAACTACTCATAACACTGACTTTCGCCATCTGGTCTCCCTGTATACTCTGATCTTATGATCAGAAGTAATCCTGAGTTTGGCCAACAATCTTTGTTCACACCCCATCTAAAGAATGTTAGCACTGAAGTCTACCACCCTACTAAGTATCAGCATTTCATTGCCTCTTCACCAAAAAATTACGTATGACTGGAAATATTGTAACTTTGTCTCAAATGCAGAAAGACAGAACTTCTCCTTAAGCAAGTTTAGTTTTAAGTTGGGACAGAACAGTTAGCTCACCTGATCCAAAATTTCTAGTTAACAGAAATGGTTTAACCAGATTTTTTCAAACAAAGGCAAAGAAGACAGTTGGTCAGGGTTTCCATAGTTGCCTCAAGTTAAGCTAAAATTGACACAAGCTAGTTCGAGTTAAGTGGATTGCACTATATTATGTTTACATATATCCAACTACATTACTAAGTTTGGTCTGTGAGAATGTAAACACTTGTGGAAAAGAACCAGACAACCAGTACATTTGGAGATTAAAGAGACACAGTGGAGATCTATAGACAGTATAACCAGACATGCACTAAACTGGAACGCACATGGGAACAGAAGAGTGGCATAACTAAAGAAACCTGTGGAAGAGAAAGCCAAGGTAGTGAATTTCTTGTGTGCAGAGCTGAAAAAGATGGCCCAAACTATAAATCGATGGCAAGCAGAAGTTACAGTCCTTTAGTCCTTATGAGGCAAAAGAGATGGTGATGATGGTGAGAATTTGTAGGGTGCCTGCATCTTGAAGGCTAATAGTCCTTTTTTTAAAACTTTAAATGATTTTATACTCATAGAAGTATCCAATTGGCAGAGTGGTTGGAGTGCTTTGCCTCTCATGGGAAAGTAACAAGATTCCAGGTTCAGAACCTGGTAGCGATATGCTGTAGCTGCCCAGCTGTAAATGGGTACCTGACACTGCTATTGAGTTAGGAAAGACAAAGGCAGCAAGGAAGGGAACTGGTCACCCCACCTCATAAAACTGGACCTAGTATGGTGAAGTTTCAAATACTTCACTCCCCTACGGCAGAATTAGTTATGGGACTACCCACTCCCCTACGGCAGAATTAGTTATGGGACTACCCACTCCCCTACGGCAGAATTAGTTATGGGACTACCCACTCCCCTACGGCAGAATTAGTTATGGGACTACCTCTACCTTTTATACTCTTAATCTTAGCGTTCACATTTTTGTTGCATACTATAGAATGTTTCTGAGGTACATTCTAATGCCTGGTTCTTATTTCTTTAAATAAGTCTCATCATGGTGAATAAATATTAGACAAACATAAAGGTATGTGTAACGAACAGTTTTAGTGTAAGGGGAAGTAAACTGGAGTATGTTAGTAGTTGAAATAGATTTTGAGTTATAGCACTTAGTTGCTTGTTAGCTATCGAATTATTTAGAGAGTATCTCGTGATAGTTTCGAGAGACAGATTACAGACAGCGTGAAAAGCGCTGATATATTTATTCTGTAATGTTTGAGCGGAGTGAGAATAGCTCGCGGCTAGGAGCAGATGATTGATTGACTGAGTTGTGTTGACCGTGAGGAAGTCTCGTGACTGCTTTTGAGCGGGACGAGTGTGTTATCTAGGGAGAGTGTTCCGGGGGTTTTGACCGGGGAGGAAGACAGTGTTTTTGGGAAGTGTGAAAGGCCTGTACAGTGCTGAATTTAAAATGTCGACGGATTTTTCGCTGTGTGTACAGCGTAGTATGAAACTGCAGTTTTTGATGATTGTGGAAATGTTTATAACTGCAGTGTGCAGTCTTTAAAGGCCATTATCTCCTGTGTGAGGAGTCTTGATTAATAAGAGTACTTTAGGCCATGAATCATTAGCTCCTGTGAGAGGATTGTTATTGAGGATTCTTTATAGCGCTGAGTTTAATAAGAGTACTATAGGCCATGAATCATGATATCATTGTAGCTGCCGAGTTTACTTTTGCGCAGTTATTATGTGGTACTTTAAATATCTTGTGTTGTGCTGTGAACGGTATTCTATGTGTATTTCATCAATGTGTTGTGACGTGAATAAAACCCATATGAAATGTCATCAGTCTGTTTACACAACCATGCCATGACTCTTGTGTACGTACCTGTGGTGTAAACGACTAAACCAACACACGCACTTAATATTACAAGTGGTGACAGGTAAACCAAAGCTTAACACGTATTTAGAAATAGCCCCGGAGTGGGCGTGGTCTATCTGTATCGAGAACTTGTGCATCGCTTACCAGTAGGACTTCTACAGTGTTTGCCTGTGTTGGCGTATATGTATGTATCAAATGTTAGACATTACATAGATCCACAACACAGCAGCAACGTTAGCAGATAAACAATAGACACCCATACCGTACCATACACCAATCCTTTGTATCAGTTTCAGTGACAGTCCAATGATTGACTTTCACGTGCAAGTACTTACGGCCATGACCTCCCGGGGTTTTTCACTTCAAAATTTACGGGGTGTAACAGTGGTGTGCTAGTAAGTTTTATAGTGGATCAGATACCCCGCGAAATTCTCGTGATATATTAATTCACAAATCGTTAACATGTTAGCATGAGTAGCCCTAGAATGTCTGATAAATATGGAAGAAAGACAGACATCACATTTGAGAGCTGTATCCAGGCCCAAGAAAAACTTTATTCAGTATCAGTTAACCTGGGAACTGATAACTCAAGTTATCGCAAGTCTCGCAACTCGCAAGTCAAGAAATATAGTATTACTCAAGATTATGAGATGTCCAAGATATACAGTGTGCGTCTAGTATACCAGTAACAAGTAATCATCTGGCAGTATGAACGAGCTTGTGTATTACCTCCTTTGTCAACGAAATTGGACAGACGGTATGACCCATTTCCTGCTTTCCTGTGCGGTGTGAGTTAGCACGTAGCGAGCTGAATCGAGGACCTGAGCTGTGAATCGAGGTGTCAAGATTCCAATGCCTTTCTGTTGTCGATTGTTTTTACCATTGTGAACTTTGTGATATATCCAGGGTGTTAACGGAAAGGAACAGAAGAGTTTTCATTCAAGAATAAGATGATTATGTTTGAGGTGATGTAGAACTGTAGTCACCTTAACTATGTCCCAACGAGCCTTCCTGTGCTTTGCATCTCCTATACTGTTGAAATCTGTTGTTTTTGTTGTCTAATTCTATATAGACATATTATTAGGATTTAGTATTGATGCTAAGTAATTGATGGTTGTAGATATTATGATGACATTCCCTCATATGATGTTATAATAAGGTTCTTTGAAAAGGAATTGATGTGATACAAAGTTTATGAATAATATTGTGGTTATTATACATTACTGAACTGTGTGAAATGGAAGGGTAATTGTCAGAGAACTAATTCTTGAAACAATAAACTTGCGACATTAATAATTATACTGATATAGATATACAGTTGACTGAGTGATTGAATCACCATGGGAATTTTGATAATAATTCCTGCAGAAATAAGCGAGTCTATGTTTTTTGGAGAGTGCATATGTTAAAAGGGTAGAGATGAAAAGGGATTGAGAGTGTCCCATAGACTATGGAGTATGGATCATAGGACGATTTGTTGGAGTTAACTGTGTCAGTCAAATCCCTAAAGATTATTTGCTGAACATAACTTTAAGACTTCTTTGTAATTCATCCAATATGGCTAAGGATTTGATTGATTTGTTACAGCAGCCTTCGTGTGTTTATTGTGAAACATATATTTATGAGCTTGGAGCACGGACATGTAGGTTCAAAATGTGATGATTCAAGATAATCCACAACGTATTCCTGATGAGACAGAAAAAGGAATTAGGAAGCGAGAAACCAATAAAAAGTCAACAAACAGAGTGCCCTACGGGAAAGGGACAATTGTTTATTTAAAAGTTACTACTGAATATGAGAGTAAACTACACGAAACAGTCTCTAAACTCGCAATGAGTTAGATAAGTCAACACGGAACTTACTAAAGTTACATGCTAGCGTTAGATGAAGCGATTGAACAAGAACAAAGAGTTGGAAATTCGGGTGAAAGACAAAGATGACTAAGTGGGGAAATCACTACTCACTCGGGAAGTTCAAAAAAGAAAGAGAGAATACATGAGAAATTGAAAGTTCAGGCCAGAAAGAAAGTGTGAGAAATTATGTAATGTGAAACATTTTATTAGGCTGTATAAGTGACAATGCGAATTTTAGTGACACCAAATGAAAGAAAAGTATACAGAATTTCCGAAGAAAGATGATGTATTTATGGATAATGAGAATAGATAGTCAAAATTGAGGCACGAAGAAATTGATGCAAACATAAAGAAATGGAATGGAAAATAGAGAGATTAGAAGAGTTAACGACTGAGGAGAAGAGGAGATTGACTTAATATCTGAGAGATTATTAAACGAGAGGCATAGAAGTAAAGATTTTGGACAATTTGGACAGAATTAAATAGGAAATTAAGTGAAGAAATTTCACCACAAAAAATTTGAAAATGCCAGTAAAGTACAAAAAAGGGTAGAGGGTCTACTTCGATGTTAATTTAAATAAACAGCGGAATAATGGTCTACTGTGGTCATGTATGACAATACTAGACAGAAAGTAGTTGTATTGCCAACAGTTTAAAAAGATCCAGGCTCCTAGTACAATCTTTTGCGGATCAGAAAAGGTAAATGTAAATGTAACAAATATCTTTTCGGGGAAAATATATACTTTTCAGCTAGTGCCTTATGAATTCTGCTTCCAATAGCAAACCAACGAATCTTGGCGGAAGTAGTAAATTGGAGAGAAATGATAAGGATTAACAGTCAGTTCCTGAGAGAATTTCAAGCTAAAAGCCCTAAAGATTAAACGAGGTAACTCTGATTTTGGAAGTACTCAGGAAGATGGAAATAGTGCAAAGGGATAAAGTTAAAAGAAGTGGTTTCCACGGATGAAACCCAATTAGATAAGGCGTGGAGACGAGTAATAAGGGATACTTTATAGATCCTGTCAAGATGATAACTGTAAAAACAAGCAAATTTTCAAAGTAGAAAAAGTAATGTGAAAGAGTTTTTTTATTGTAGGAGAGAGATTTTTGTTCTAAGGTTAGTAAAGTACCAAGGAAATTCATATGATAATTAATTCTGTTCCCTTCTCAGAGAGGATAAGATACAAGTAAAATGTATCCTCAATCAGTTTTAATTCTCAGAATTTTTAAAAGAATTGTAACAGAAAAAAAAACAAAAAAACAATAAGAGTTTTTCAATCTGTGTCAATAATTTATTTCTGAACCAGATGTTTTTTGTGCTGGTAGTTAATAAACGTATAAACATTAACTAGCCTGAACTGGATGGATTAAAGACAATAATAATAGTCTTCAAACCAACAGAGGAAATGCATGATAAATATTATTGATCGAAGTCAACGACGCAATAAGTGCAATTTAAATTGCTAAATTTTGCACGACATGAGCCTAGATGAAGGCCATATGATATATTAGGCAAAATAGCAATGATAATGGATGTCACACAAATACTAGACAGGCTCTTTGTTATGTATTCCTGATTTTAGAAAGAGCAGCAACTGTTGTTTGGTGTGAACTTAAAGGAATGAGTCCGTAGTACATCGTGGGAGGTGACCCATATTATCTGACACGGACCACATTGCGGTGGTAATTTGTTTGTTTTAAACCCTCTCCGTTGTTTCGTAGTAAATTTCACCATTCATTAAAAATGGAATTTTATCATATTGTAAATTTTGACAGAGGCACTATCTTGGCATGGGGTCCGCGCTCCCAGTTTACTTTATAACTAGGCCTGTTTTAACGGTAAGCGGCATTAGAAATAATAGGCCAAGTATAGTTGCCCGAGAGTAGTGTTTTACTCAATGCAGACATAACACGTGCTAACCATGATTTATACACGACGTTTACCGCCAGATGTATTATTAGGTAATATGGAGTTATTAGGTCTGCATTTTTTTTTTTTGGTTTTTTTTTATTTGTTTCTATTTTTTTTTTTTTTTTTGTTTTTTATTTTTTTTTTTGTTTGTTTTTTATTGTATTTTTTTATATTTTTTTTTTTTTTGTTACCAGAGGGATGGTCGGTATTCTATGGTATAGTGTTAAGACTATAGTTTTTCGGATGGTAGTGTTTAGACTTTTGGCTAAAATATGGTTGTATGTATTACTATGGGTAATATAATGATCATCCATTACGACAGATCATTAATTGTCTTTGATTGTTCTTTTGGATCGGGCGGACATTCTGTAAATGTTTTGTTTATGTAGTTGTTTTTATAATTTTTTCTGTTCATCATTATTCTGATGGTTTTTTTATGTTTTTGGTATAAGTTATTTAAAAGTTTAGGGTGATAGTTTATTTTAAGTAAGTTATTGTAAATGTTTTAGTAATTAGTAGAGTGGTTATTATGATGGTTTGTGTTGTTTTTGTGTTTTTTATAGAAGTGAGTCAATAGCTAAGATTTTATTTTTTAATTGTATTTTTAGTTTATTTTCTTTGTCATACTCTAATAGGTTTTATGTTTTTTAAAAATACATTTATTTATAGTTTTAGATTAATCTATTTTTAGTTGTTTTTTATTGGTTTTTAGGTTTGAACTACAAAATAGATGCTTAGTTAGCTTAGTTTCTTTTTGGTTAGACTTATAGTTAGAATTGTTTTTAACTTTTTTTTGTAGGCATATGACTCAACTTTTTTTTTTTAGAATTTTTTACAGTATTATTTTTTTATTTTTATTTTTTTTCTAGGGTGAGAAGAATATAGATATAAAATTCTGTACAACTTAGAACTAATCACTATAGCATAAGCTGAAATCGATGTGTGATTGTCCAGGCCCCAAATAATTAAAAGTTATAAATTCTGAACATTCATAGCTGATAAAATTAACAGCAGATTTGCTCGAATATATGAGTTTAAATTGGATAGAGAAAATCTAGAGATCTGTAAGTTTAAGGCACTTGCTTAACATAACATTTACGTTGGTTTGATCTAATGTATTTGCAACACTGTCTAGTATGGTAATAGAGCTGATGTTTTCTAATGTGTTTTCTTTGTTGAATGTATTTATATGAAAGGAACTTATCACGTAGTGTGTTTTTAGTGTGTTTGCATTAGATTGCAGTAATATTTTAGTATGAGATCTCTCAATTGTTGTGCTAAAAGCTAGTTATTTTTGAGATAATTTTTTTACAACTATAGAGATATAATGATTAGACAATTATACAAGAAAAAAAAAAATAGATACTATTATTTATGTAACTATAGCATTATAAACGAAATATTATTTGTACAGTAATTTAATTTTATTGAGAAAAAAATTTTTTTCCCAGATTTTTTGTTTTTATATTTTTTTATGGTTTTTGGTGTGGTGGTTATAGCCTTGCGTGGAGAATTAGTATGATTAGTGACCTATTTATGTAGTCGATATTTAATAAGCTTGAGTTTAGTGATTCTTTTAAATCTTAGTCTGTTTGTTTGTTTTATTTGAATTTGTAACGTTTTGTAGTTGTGTTAATCTGATTTATGTAGGGCGTTTGTGCGTCTAATCTATCATAGGTGCAAATGCCTATTTAATCAATTTTTTAATCTATCTTTTTTAGATATGTTATCTTATGTGATAGATCTAGAATCTATAAGCACCTGAGAGTATAAATCTATGAGTATCTATCTCTATTATCTGATCATATTGCTATCTAACCATCTATTTGAATTAATGTTTATGCTATCTTAATATTCTGATTAAGTATTATCTATTATCTATAGCTATCTATCTATTTTTATCATATCTAATCTTTTCTTTATTATGCTATCCATTTTGCGAGTTTCAAGAGCTTACAGATAAATAGAAATCACCGGGATGACAGGAGTTTTTTATATTTTATTTTTTTTTTTTTTTTTGTTTTTTTTTTTTTTTTTTTTTTTTCTTTTTTTTTTCTATTTTTTTATTTTTTTTTTTTTTTTTTTTTTACATTTTGCTTTTTTTTTTTTCGTTTTTTTTTTTTTGATTTTTTTTCATGTTTCCTTATTTCTAAACTGTTTTTTTTTTTTTTTTTTTTCAAGGTCCATTAGGTTGTCATACTTATTATTTAATATAAATGTTCAGTATGTTGACTATAGGCAAATATTGATATACTATTTTCAACTCAGAACGTGTCTTGTATACCGTGTGTAAGGGCTGTTTGAGCTATGATCTAAACTATCATTTTCTGTTAATGTTGTATTACTTTAAAATTTTAGTCAAGGTGTTCTAGACATTATTAGATTGGTAACTACTTCTAGGGATGGTTTAGGTAACTTATGTTTGGAACATTATAACTATAATGTTTGAGAATTGTGTAATAATTATTTAGTTTGTAGGTCTACTCACTATTCAGAGTTATCAGTATCTTTACTCTTTATTAACGGAGATCATTTTTCGTATTGCTAGTAATCATTGATCTTTTCTTGTACATTTATCGTGGTATTAGTTTGTTCCTATGTTAGGTACATTTTGATGCTGTTAATCACTTTAACTTGGGTTTTGTAATAACATGTAATTGTTTTTAAGCTACAGGTGATTACGATATGGTGATACGATTCATTTTTTACATTTCACTTATGCTTATATTCTACTTCTGTAGATGTCATTGATACTACTTAACTTAACTATAAAGAGAGTAATTCTCTATACGCCTATTGGGGTAGAAGGTTGATGGGCAAGTTTCCTTTAGATCCTCTTGGAAAATAGATACTGTGTGTGGTATGAATCGATTGGCGGTGGGAATGTATGGTTATCGGGAAAGAATCTGATAGAATCAGATTAAAATTTTACTCAGACGTTGTGATGGATAGTGACGTGATAAGAGTCCGATGGATATACAACATGTTCTTGGGTTGTAGCAGTGTAGGAAACCAAAGACGTTGCAGAATAATAAGAATAGATTCGAAACAGAATTTTGAAGAAAAAATAGCACATCTATATTTGCTTGTCAGACAAGCTTAGCCAGACAGATATGAGTGAAGATGAGTAGGGGATTTCATGCTTGATGAACACAGTGTATCGGAGCGAGAGATGCATATTTGATGACAGAACACATAACGAATAAGACATTAATAGCGCTGGATCATGTAAGTTACATTATAGGTATACTTAGTAATGTACTTCAACGTGCAAACAGGCCCTGATCTTTGAGGCGAAGTCAGGTTTGAGGGGGGATGACTTATAAGGGTAGCGTGAGCAGATTTGAAAGGTGAAAGTGTACACGGGAAGTTGAATGGCTTGATGTAGACCTTGGAGTAGCTGCGTAAAGTCTTGGTGAGACTTCGCGGGGGGTTGAGCGGGACTGAGTCTCTTCCGAGTATATCAACGAGTAGCAGATGTTCCGGTGTGGTAATGACCGAATTTGAGATATGCGTGAAGGAGCTAAGTGTAATTGACGGAATTGAATAAGGTGGCTAAAGTATACAGTTTCTAGGGGCGGTGGATTAAAGTGTGATGTCTGACGTTGATTTGTTCTAGCTGTGTTGGTTGTTATGTTGAAAAGAATTTAGAGCGAAGTATGTGAAAACAGCAGTTTGTATTATTGTTGGCAATGTTATCTAATAAGCTATAGGCAGATGTGTGCAAATACTTTAAAGGCCATATTTTTCTATTCTACCTTTACGTATGGAGGAAGTACTTGAGTTAATTAAGAGTTAACTTTAGCGTCGCATGAATCCATAACTATAGCCTCCTGTGAAGGATTGTTTAATTAGTATGAATCTATATAAGCTTACTGAGTTTATTAATAATTATACTCTCTTAGTTGCATTGTGAAAATCATGATAATCATTGAGAAGCATGCCTGAGTGCCAGTTATGAATCTATATATGTGGAACAATTAAATTCTTTATGTGTTGTTTGCGCTTGTGGAAACGTGGGTATTCAATGTAGAATTTCATTCAAGTCGTGTTTTTGTTGACGAGTGAAATAAACTCATTAAGAGAATGATCATCAGTTCCTTATATTACATAACCAACCAATTGACTGTGCTTGTTTAACCGAATCCAGTGAGTAAAAACCTATCTATATATGTAACCGAGTACACATTAGAACGCCCCGATCAATATTTTACAAAAGTGAATTGGACAGGGAACTTTAACCACGTCTCTATTTAGAAATATGGATAGAGCTCCTTTGTATGTGCGAATGAGGTAGGCGTGTGTTCTAGCTGTATCGAGAGTAACTATTTTGCTTGCCGCTTCACCATTAATTTATTACTAGCGAAGTCGTTTTGACCTGTGTTGGAGCGTATTATTTATGTATCAATCTGTAGACATTACCATAACAACAAGCACAGAGCACAGTGCAACGTAGTGCAAAGAAAATCAATAATGTGACACCCGTACCTGATACACAATACACCAAAGCCTTTGAGTATCAGATTTTCAGTGAACGGCGCCATGAATTTGACTCTTTCACGTAATGAGCGTTGAACTGTGGATAGGTACATAGGACAAGAAATGACCAGTACTAGCCGGATTATAACCCTATTTTAATCTATCTTAGAGGAGTACGCAGAATATTGGTTTTCAGGCACTCGTGGAAAAAAGCGATAAACGAAGTAATGAACACACTATACAACAATAAATAACACACAAGATGTATATGAGTATGGCTTATCCCAGCTGTATAATCGTAACCCCCGTACCTTACCGAATGACCAAACAATACCGAGCCTAGTATGATACATATGTGAATTCACACTAAATCGCTACCCCAGGATTACCACCGTTAGTGCAATACATCACAAAAAATGATGGCTTTACTGACCTGTCATGGTTTTTAAGGATGATCTATCAGTTGTGCACAAACGCGAAAGACAAACCTACCAAAGGTTAACAGATTGGTTGTCGATCCTTAGCCTATAATATATGCACGTGCAATCACTTCTGTACGTATATCCACTATCCATTAATAACATGTTTATTAAATCATGCTCAATCCACAACATAGCCAAAAAAGAACCTCCTTTTAGTATCACATCTAATAGAGAGTTAGAAGGACTTCAACTTGAGAATTATGTGTGTATACTTAATAATAGAATTTAAAGACTTTTAATTTTTTAAGGTGTTGTGAATACTGCACTATCATTCCATTACCTTCCTACTTCAGTTGTGTGTATTATGTATATGCCGATGTCAACTGATACTTATATGAAATCTTAGGAACGGGGTAAGTTATTCTTAAAACCACCAGAGTGTGATTCTTAGAGGATCTGAAGGTAACCAAATGAGTAAGTCATTGTATACATAACTCCACGTACTACTCTCTTTTATGAATATGCTGGACATAACCTGGAGTTGCTTAACCATATAGATAACGTTTTTGAGATTATGTGAGTAGGGGGAACATAATTATAACAAATTTGTGATAAATAAGTATTTATGCAGAAGTCTAGGTTGAATTATAAGAAATGTATTTTAGAGTCTATAAGCTAATTTTGCAACCTCTCAGTGTGTTTGAAGAAAAATTATCAATGCTTGCAACAAGTACAACAAAAGAACTTCAGAGAGACAGTCAGACTTCCCGACAAAAAGAATGACATTTACCCTGATATACAACGATGTTATCTGAAAGATGTCACTGGAGTATCATGTGAAAGACCAGAACAAGACCTGTTGGTTGGTGGCCGAGTTTTTGTGCATCCTCTTACAAGTATGTAGGTAAACAAGCCGATCCACTATCAGGAGTATATTTGTGCATGGTAAGTTTCTGTCTTCCTTATGAAATATGTATGATTACTAGTCCATGATCAGTCTCAAAAAATTCCTTACAGAGCATATGAACTCTTATACATTAGTCTTGTTCCCACGTTCTAGAGTAACCATGAGGAGTGTAAATGAGTGTTATTGAAGAAGAGTGCGCCTGATAAAAAGGAGACCTAAAAAAAGACTAACCTATCGCTGTCAGAGTGCAATATACACTTAGTGAGTTGGTAAATATCATCAAATAAAAGATTTAATTCAGCGAGGAAATCTCATTACAAACACTTTTTATATTCTATTCATGCTGTCTATTCTAAAAATGGAGGTAAAAAAACATATTTCTTGTGATTCTCATTATTATTTATATTTATCGCTTACCATAAGAATTGCAAGGGAGTGAACCACACACTTGCTGCTATGAACCAATCATCAAATCCTAAAGCACTTTTATGTGAGCTATCGTGCAGGATGAGTTTTTCCTGTACGAGCTCAAATAATTTTAACATCAAATAATGAATGCGCTAACCGAGCTCATATACTCTTAACACTTGTTGCATTTTTGACACGCGAAGGGTATGTTGTTAGGTGCCTGATGAAATATAAGTGGTCTATGATTATTCCTCTGTCTTTTAAGATAACACCCAGGAAAGCACACAACAACATCATCAATTGCCATTTTCTCACTCATTGAGAGCCACAGTCTGAGAGTCGCAGTAGGGTCCTCTAATGCAGAATGCCTATGCACACCGATTCTCTATGCATCTTTGGATTTGTCTACTTGTATTAATTCTATGTTTTAACATGAACATGAATTGACCAGCCCTCAAGCACAACTTCATATTAGGCACCTTACACTGAGGGATCAGTAATCCTATTCTTTCTTTATTTTATCAGAAACTTCCGGGAACTACACAGGGGCCAGAAAAGCACATAGTGCAAATAAATAATTTGTTTTCCAAAAAGTTCATCAAGTATGTAGAATGTGACTGCTGAAGGGCTGCTTTCATATATTGTCACAACTTACACATTGGCAAAGACTACTATAAAGGCTACATTCAAGTCCAAATGGGAAAAAGAGCACCCGGGCCATTTGAAAAATGATGCATATCATCAACTATCCAGGAAAGAACAGGTCATCATTTTTCGGCTACGGACTGGACACAACAGATTGAGATACCATCTATACCTCATCATCATCATCACATAATCGGAACCTCTTCTACCCCGTGAAACGAAGTGTAGAGGGCCATCTATACCACAAATACAAAATTGGTGCAACAGATCTCTGCACCTGCAGTACCAGCCCGATGACAGTCGAACACCTGCTGCAGTACTGCCCAACCTACAGTAATGAACGGAGTAGCATATGGCAACAACCCACTTCTGTCAACGAAAAACTGTTTGGAGATGTCCGGAACATTGAGTTGACTACTGCCTTTATTAGAGTCATAAATGTGGAAGTTTGAAGGCGAACGAGGAAGAAGAAGAAGATATATTGTCAGACAAACTGCAGCAGTGCTTAAGTTGTATTTCACTGTATTCTCTGTCAGAGTTTCAACTAGAATACATGAGCTACTCACTGTAGGAATTACAATGGGATATGCCTTTTCACTGATGCTGTTCTTGTTGGCCATGCAGGTAATTCTTTAGGTAGTTTAAGAATTTGCAAGAGATTCAGAGCATGACAGAGGATAGTATGTCACATGTCACTACAGAAGGGATTCATGGATGGCACAAAAGTTTTGACATCAGATAAAAACCAAGCCTGAAGAATTCTAGCATGCTTAGGTGAACTATTTAGCTATCTCAACCTTAGATATGCAGATGACACCGTGTTGTTAGCTGAAAGCGAACAGGAGTTACAAGAACTAGTGAAGCAAGTGAACAGTATAAGTCATGAATATGGACTCGACATTAACTCTTTAAGTCCCAATCGACGTTATATATCCTCAGGGGTTAGACGCGCTTGGCCCAATCGACTTTAAAAAGCGTTTAGTATATGTGCCTCTGTTTGAGACTGTTTCTAATTATAACTACCCACAAACCACCCAAAACGTCATTTCCGACTGGAAGTACATTCTTTTAAATACCGCACGTGTTTAAGAGTGGACGTTTTTCTGTTTTGAGATATTTATTTTAGATTTTTAAAGTGATTTTTTTAAGCGCATGTTTTCTAACAAAAAATGGCCACACCCACTTCTTCGAATGGTAGTCCCAAAAGGTTAACGTCAGATCAAGCTCGTAAGTTATTTGAAGAAATTTTTGAGAGTGATTGCTGAATTACTAATCATTTTTCAATGAAAGCTTTTATACTTGTAGCACAAGAGTAAAGTACATCCAGTTACCTTCAGTTTCATATACAACAACTAAGTTATTTATGCATAAGAACATTTTTAAAAATTATTTCCAAATAAAAACACACCGGGTTGACAATTTCATCTTTTTTACAACAATATGACTTTTTGTAATTTGTGAAATTAACAATCTTCTGAGTGTTTATTGATTAAAAACTGATTGTACTTTGTAAGAGTACTTCTGTTTGTGACATTTTGAAACTTTACCCTTGGATATTCTCATGAGGAACAATTGTAGAAGAATTTTAATGAATACTTTTCCTCTAATTTTGCACCGGCTTCTTCTTTTGTCCTCCATTTTACCTTGAATAACTAATAATTTTTCAATGAAAGCTTTTATACTTGTAGCACAAGAGTAAAGTACATCCAGTTACCTTCAGTTTCATATACAACAATTAAGTTATTTATGCATATGAACATTTTTAAAAATTATTTCCAAATAAAAACATACCGGGTTGACAATTTCATCTTTTTTACAACAATATGACCTGTTGTTGTAATTTATGAAATTAACAATCTTCTGAGTGTTTATTGATTACAAACTGATTGTACTTTGTAAGAGTACTTCTGTTTGTGACATTTTGAAACTTTACCCTTGGATATTCTCATGAGGAACAATTGTAGAAGAATTTTAATGAATACTTTTCCTCTAATTTTGCGCCGGCTTCTTCTTTTGTCCTCCATTTTACCTTGAATAACTAATCATTTTTCAATGAAAGCTTTTATACTTGTAGCACAAGAGTAAAGTACATCCAATTACCTTCAGTTTCATATACAACAACAAAGCTATTTATGCATATGAACATTTTAAAAAAATATTTCCAAACAACAACAATAAAAACGCACTGGGGTGGCCATTTTTGCTTGGGCCAAACCCACTTTTTTGCTTGGGGCTGAAAGAGTTAATATTGAGAAAACAAAAACTATGATAATTAGCAAAACAGATGATAAAACCACATTAAAGATAAGAGTAAATGGGAAAATCCTGGAACAAGTCAAGAGCTACGTATATCTTGGTCATATAATAACAGAAGATGGCAGATGTGAAACAGAAATCAAGAAGAGAATAGGAATGGCCAAAGCTACATTCAACAACATGAAACATATACTGACATCTAAACAGTTATCTCACAAATTAAAACTGAGAATCATAAAGTGTTATATATACTCTGCATTTCTGTATGGTGTGGAAACATGGACGATGAATAAGCATTTGGAAGAAAGAATTGAGGCTCTTGAAATGTGGATTTATAGAAGAATGGGGCGTATCTCATGGAAAGAGATGAAAACAAATAAGGAGGTCCTAGAAAATCTAGGTATGAAAAGAGAACTAATGAGGGAGATCAAAGTTCGGCAGCTAAAATACTTTGGCCACATAAAAAGGCATAACACCTTGCAGAAGACCATAATAGAAGGGAGAGTTGAAGGCAAACATGCAAGGGGAAGACAGCGCTATACGTGGGAAGATAACATCAAGAGATGGACAGGAAAGAGTCTATCAGAGTGCACCACCAAGACAAGAGACAGAAGACGTTGGAGATCCATTACAGCCAACCTTCATTGTGGAGATGGCAACTGATGATGATGAGAATGAGCTTCACGCCTAAGAAGCCTAGTGGTCAGGAAGGGGAAGGCATCAGAGGTCAAGTTTACGGGGTCACATCAGAAAATCCCTACTTTCACCTTTAAACTTCCCAAGGAGAATAGGCCATCAACAAACTTATGCCAAGTCCTCCTGTCCCGTGTCATCAACAAACGTCTGCCAAGTCTTCCTGTCCTGTGCCATCACCTCAAGGTCTTTCCATGTCTTCTTCATCCCTTCACGTCTGTCTCCAGTTCTCTTTACCGTGTGTTCTGTGATCTTCCTCTACCTCTCTTATCCTTGGGATTCCAGAACAAAGACTGCCTGTTAATACTATCAACAAGGTTCAATAAATCCCTACCGTCATTCCCTGAAGGTTTCTCAGCAGATATAGAATGAATACGACAACTGCTACCTCTGGCATGTCGTACAAGGCAACAAATATGAAGTTGTGTATGGGGTTGGCAGCTTTATCATGTCAAATAATAGCTTCAGAAACCAGTGCTGCAAGAGCATATGTACGAGGGAAGGTCAAAAAGTAATGCCTCCTATTTTTTATGTATGTAAATACTGCATCGGTGTGCAATTTGTAAATTTAGCAGGATTCCTCAAACACTCTTCTGCACTGTATAGCATTACCAATCTGTTTCAGTAACAGGTGGCACCACTGTAACAGTTTAAAAATGGCTGCCAAAGACGTTCAGTTAAAACAACGTTATGTCATAGAATTCCTCAATGCTGAAGGCGAGACCTCAATTCGCATCCACGAACGTTTGAAGAATGTTTATGGAGATTCAACAGTGGATGTTTGCACTGTCCGATGTTGGGTACATCGTTGTGACGAAGCTGAAGTAGAATCCAAGAGGCAGTCAATGCAATGGCATCACACAACATCGCCGACATGAAAGAAGTTCAAAAGCTCACCATCTGTAGGGAAAGTTATGGCCTCCGTGTTTTGGGATGAGAAGGGTGTGATGCTTCTCGACTTCTTGGAACAGGAAAACACGGTGAATGCAGACCGTTACATTGAAACTTTGAAGTAGCTTAGAGGTTGTCTTCGGCGACTTTACCCATTAAAAGATCAGAGAACTGCACTACTGTTGCACGATAATGCCACGCCACACACCGCTAAACGCACCATTGATGTGATTGCAGAATTTGGCTGGACATTATTACCACATCCCCCTTACAGTCCCGATCTTGCACCTTCTGACTTCCATCTGTTTGGACCACTGAAAGAAGATCTTTGCGGACATCACTTTGAGGACATCGAGACCCTTAAACGCGCCGTACGCCAGTAATTTAGGAAAAAGGACACAAATTTTTACCGTGCGGGGATACATGCCCTTGTGAGAAGATGGACAAAAACTGTAACAAATAACGGAGACTACATTGAGAAATAAATTTTTGAAGTTCAGACTTGGGGCTACATTTCAATGTGAATTTTATCTGTTTTCTTGCCTATTGAATGAAATTAAAAATTACGAGGCATTACTTTTTTACCGTCCCTCGTATGTTGTGGCACAGGATTCCTGCAAATGGGCCAGATGCAGTGATGACTTCGTGTGGACGAAAAGCGAAATGATGAATGATTCATATGATTTTATGATGTACCTGCTGTGCATTTCATTGCATCAGCACTTTATATTTAGTTGGAAAGGAAAGGGAAAAAAGAATCAATTTTTATTCAGTGTGGAAAAGCATATTCACCACACTTTCATTAACACATTAACTACCGCAAGCCGCTGTAAGCGGCTCACAAAATAATCACATTTGGACCGCAAGCCGCTCAGAGCGCCAATCTAATTTTAGTAATAAAACGAATGAAAAATGTACTGAAACACTTTCTGATCTGGTTCGAGATTTTAAGTTGCCACCGGAAAACAAATTCCCAAAGCATGGTTGTTGTAGAAAACTGGAAAATTGATATTATCATATTTTTCAGCGTTTTGGGTTAGTTACCAAATCGTGTAAAACTGTTTACCATGGCAACTAGTGATAGGACTACAAAGATTGTGTGTACATCTCGTCTAACGGCTGAATAGGATAGCAACGTGTTTCAACAATTGACTGATAGATCTAGCGACGAGGACAAGAGTGAAAACGATGTGCACATTGATTGAAATTGTGATTTTGATAGAGATGGGGCACAAGCAGTTATAATTGTGAAAATATTGCAAGTCCTTGGCCATCGGAGGGCCGTTAAATAGCAACAACCTCTATTAGAGTTACAACCGGTGTTTATTGTAATAGTTCATTCATTTATCTTTATAATGACGTGTAATTCATAAAAATCTGTAACAAATTACGAAAACTACAGCTTACTTTGTGCAAACACCTACAGGATGAAAATGGGGAAAAAATTTAATTCGGCCAGTGTTTTTCAATTCGGTAGTTAATGTGTTAACAGTTTGTCACGTGTTATGATTGGCTAACTAGACTGTCCACCCTTAGACAAGAATTCATAAACTAAAACTGGTTTGGACTGCTTGCATGTGTAAGGAACCTTACTTTAAGAAACTTGTTATTTGTCTTTCTTCTTCTTCTTTGTTCCATTGCCGCAGGCTGTTAAAGCAGTCAGTGGCGATCACACCTGGTGGGTTCTTTTCGGCAGCAACAAACTGCTTCCACTTTACTCAGTTGGCGGCCATCCTTCATGCAGTGCCCCAGCTCTGGTTCATTCTTTGCATCTCGGCCTCCACAGTTATCCGCAAAGTTGTTTTTGGTCTGCCTCTCTTTCGCTTTCCTTCAGGGGTCCATAGCATAGCTGTTCTTGTAATGAAATTAAATTCTGCACAAGAATGCTTTTCTATATAAATAAATTAGCATTTAAATTGTACTCTGTGAGATGACTAGAACCTATAATAAACTACATCATCTGTCATGAAGAATCGCTGCAGTTCTTGTTTTTTAAATCTTCTAGGTCTCTCTTCATTTTTTCCCCCCACCATTTAGGTTGAACAGAATGAACTGACACAGTTAAATGGTTTTATTTTGATCAAGAATATTCGTATCCACTTAAATTTTCCTTAAAATAATTTTCTCACAGAGCAAATTCAAGCCACCAAAAGGGAAGTCACGGCCATCGACTGCTCCAAGTGTCTCATCATCACACCAAACAAAAACTTGGGGCATTAATCAGGCACTGGCGCCACCTATGGCTTCTGTTGTTGTAGAAAGACATGACCCAGTTACAAAGGTTAGAAATGTTTCATCTTGAGAATTAAACAAAAATCTTCATATCTTGTGGTGACCTGTGCAGGCTGACAGTTTAAATAGATCTTCCACTCTTTGGCGTTCTATGTCTGTTGTGTTATTAATTCTGTTTCATCATTTATTGCTTGACTAATTTTTTTTCTCTTTCTATCACCTTGTCATAATGTATTTAAACTTTCATTTATGTTTTTTTTTTAAATGCCATGATATACTATCAGTTTATAATTTTTTGCTATGGATTTTCTTTATGCTTTTCCTTCTTTCAAAATATCCTAAATACATTTTTGTTCAATTGTTACTGGATTCATTCTATTTTTCTATAAAACCACAATTAGGTGCCCTCCAGTGATTTTATTTTTTTTTTCCATTGTCCATGATTCACTTCCATGTGATAGTGTTGACTCTCTGTAACTCTAAGGCACTCCCTTTCTTACTTCTGTTGATAAAAATTTGGTTTGTTGCTTAGAATGTTTTCTTAAATGCTCTGGAGGGGTTTTTTTTTTCTATGATTGTTATGCTCTTTCCTTCTGATGTTACTAACTTTCCATTTTGATCAAATGCAGCCATTTTTGAGTTATGTATTTAGTTTTGCATAATTCTCTGTTTCCAGAGGCCAAATTACTTACTTTTGTGCCATCATTGCTTTCTCAGAAATGTGTAATAAAAGCCACAGATGGAATGGCTTTAATTACTTGCAAAAAAAATAGAGAAAATAAAGAACCTATGGGGAATTTTGACAGATGTATTCAAAATAGCTAATGCTTAAATGAGAGTATAAAATTATGAGGCACAATTGCAAAAGATGTTTAGGTCATAACATTTTCCCATTCATTACTGACCTGGGTAGTACAGCAGGCGGCAAAGAGAGAAAGTGGAAATCAACAGGATGCCCCCTAAGAAAACAACCAATCACTATAACCAGACAGGCTCATGATTGGAACCCACAGAGGAAGAGAAGTGTTGGAAGATCATGAGAGAACTGGAGAATGGTAGAAGCTAAGGGAGGTAGCTCATAGGCAGAGCTGACGAGTGTGACTAAAATAGAAATTTGTGCAGTAGTTGTTGCTCTGTATTCAGTAATAAATAGAAAGGATTGATTATGATTGTCCTGGGCTGTTTTTTTTATTTATTTTAGTTTTTTCCATGTCTTCCTTGTTAAGAGGAAAATGCTGGAGATGGATTGGACATACATTAAGGAAACCTGTTGATAGAATTACAATGCAGTCCTTTTTTTGGAACTGTCAGGGTTAGGTAGAGGGAGACCAAAGAACACACTGAGAAGGGAACTGGAAACAGAAGTTAATGGAATAAGGAAAACATGGAAAGACCCTGAGATGATGGTACAATATAGGAGGACTTGGCAGGAGTTTGTTGACGGCCATGCTCCTTGTGTAGCTGAAGGTTATGATGATGTCTTCCTTGTCTCTGATTTCTATGTTACAATCTCTTCTCCTTGTTTTTGAGGTCTTCTCTTGCTTTTTTAAATCCACACATGGAGGTTCTAAATCAAGATCTGCATTGAAAAGTCACTATTAGTGTTTGTGACTGATTTTTTCCTTTTCTTGGATCCTTAGCCACTGACTGGCATAGCAGTCAAGTGACCATCATGCCGAGTCACATCTTGTAGGGCAACAACAAACTGTCTTCACTTTGTTCATACTGTGGCCATTCTTTGTGCAGTGCCCCAACTCTGGTTCATGCTTTGCATCTCTGCTTCCACAGTGCCAAGTTGTTTTTGGCCAGCCTCTGTTTCACCTTCCTTTTTGGATCCATAGCATGGCAGATCTTGTGATGGTTTCCAGGTCTCTTCTAAGGACATGGCCAACCCAGTTCCAGCATCTTTCCGCTGAGATTCTTGTTTTTGTGTTGGACTTAATTTCTTAATTGTTTCAAATAAGCAGTTCTTGGTTGGATATGTCCTTTTCTGTTTCTCTCCAGCATTCTGTACCCTATAGAAATATGGTGTTTGTGCTGTACTGATATTTCCAGATGTTGTTTAGATTGGCAAAGGCTGTTCTGGCTTTATTTATTGTTATTGATGTTTTTGTTTGTTCCACCATCTGGTGATGGGACTCATTTGTTTGCATTTAAATCCTCAGCAGACTGTTGGCAAAGCAACAGCCAGTCGTTACCCAAAACACAGCACAAGCAAGAGCACAGGCAACCACACCAAACATAAGCACGGTGGTCATTCCTCTGTGTCAAGGTCACTTCCAGTCTCCCAAGTGCTCCATACGTTTCAGCCCTTGGCAGGACAGTCAACAAGTGTGACATCACCAGGCATAAAAGTTGTTGAGTAACTCTGTAGGTCTGAAGTGCCAGGATGTGTTGAATATGTTGGCCAATTATTTCCATGCATTAAAAAACAATTTTTATTTTTGTACAAATGTTTGTCTGAAGACTGAATTTTGAATGAGAAGTGATTGTGATAAGCTATATTAGTAGCGGAGTGGTTAACTTGCTAGCATGAAGGCTTTTATTAAAGTATGTTAACATATACTTAAACGGAAGAAAATTTAGCTGTCATGTGAATTAATATAAATTATTTTAGCAATTTAAAAAGAATGAAGGCTTTTTATGTCTTGTACAAATATT
Source organism: Oreohelix idahoensis (assembly GCA_024509875.1). Lineage (NCBI taxonomy): Eukaryota > Metazoa > Mollusca > Gastropoda > Stylommatophora > Oreohelicidae > Oreohelix > Oreohelix idahoensis. The sequence continues at coordinate 64,613 of JAMPIV010004700.1, forward strand.
TGTCTGGAGACTGAATTTTGAATGAGAAATTGTAGTGTCTTTAGTAGTAGACTGAATGAAGATTTTTACTGAAATACACTTACATGATTAAACTTAAGAAAATGTGTTTTCATGTGTTAAATTAATCTAATTTCACTCTAGCTATTTTTTTAATGAAAATAAAATCAAGGCATTTTAATTTTTATATCTCCAGTGCTATTAGCTCAAAGTGAGGGTTCCCAAGTTATACATCATCAAGACCATAAGACATTAGGCAACATTTAAGTGTGTTTTTTTTTTTTTACTAATCAGTACCAGTAATAAACACTTACATGTCTGTATCACAAAATCATGCTGGTTTAATGAAGTATATTAGAAGATGAGAGGAGAACTGCAGTAAGACGTGGTGAGGGGTGGGTTAATAAAAAAAACGTAATACATCTTAACACATTAACTACCGCAAGCCGCTGTCAGCGGCTTACAAAATAATCACATTTGGACCGCAAGCCGCTCAGAGCGCCAATCTAATTTTAGTAATAAAACGAATGAAAAATGTACTGAAATACTCTCTGATCTGGTTCGAGATTTTAAGTTGCCACCGGAAAACAAATTCCCAAAGCATGGTTGTTGTAGAACACTGGAAAATTGATATTATGTTCATATTTTTCAGCGTTTTTGGTTAGTTACCAAATCGTGTAAAACTGTTTACCGTGGCAACTAGTGATAGGACTACAAAAATGCGTGTACATCTCGTCTAACGGCTGAATTGGATAGAAACGTGTTTCAACAATTGACTGATAGATCTAGCGACGAGGACAAGAGTGAAAACGATGTGCACATTGATTGAAATTGTGATTTTGATAGAGATGGGGCGCAAGCAGTTATAACTGTGAAAATATTGCAAGTCCTCGGCCATCGGAGGGCCGTTAAATAGCAACAACCTGTATTAGAGTAACAACCAGTGTTTATGTAATAGTACATTCATTTATCTTTAAAATGACGTGTAATTCATAAAAATCTGTAAACAATTACGAAAACTACGGCTTACTTTATGCAAACACCTACAGGATGAAAATGGGAAAAAAATTTAATTCGGCCACAGTGTGTTTTTCAATTCGGTAGTTAATGTGTTAATAGGACACAAGAGAAAGACAATGTCCTACATTGTGGTTTAATGAAGAGTCACCATTAGAAATATACTGGTCATCATCTCTGGTCTAAATCAGTCAATACCCTTTAGCTCCCCAGGGAGCATAGGCCTTCAATAAACACATGCCAAGTCCTCCTGTCCTGTGCCATCCGCTCAAGTTCTTTCCATGTTTTCCTCATCATTTTCACTTCTGTCTCTAGTTCTCTTCTCCATGTGTTTTTGGTCGACCTCTGCCTCATTCCCTAAGGATTCCAGAACAAGGACTGTCTTGTAATGCTATCAACAGGTTTCCTCAATGTGTGTCCTATCCATCGCCAGTCTTCTTCTCATCTCTTGTCATCAGTTCCACATGTGTAATTTTGTCATACCATTTCAATCCTTCTATTCTACGCAAGCACCCATTTATGAATGTCTGTAGCTTTTTGGTTGTTTTTGTTGTTCTCCATGTTTCAGAGCCATACAATAGGATCGACTTGACTGGTCTAAATGATCAATAATTAATTTCAGTGTACTAACTTGTCACTTGCTGACAAAATTAGTTATCTTCCCCTTCTTGCTCTCATATTCACTCATTAATTTTCCTATTTGCTTCCAATCCAGCATAAAGCCACCACCCCCCCTTTTGAAGGAAGCCTTCCCACCCCAAAGCTTTCATGTGCTCTTGCAGTGATGGTCTCTGTAGCTATATGTAGGGATACCAGCACCATGCACAACCTCATCTTAGTCACATGCTTGACGGTGCAGTAGTCCTGATCTTTCTTTGTCTCCTCATAGACCCCCTGTGAACTACACGAGGCACTCTCATATAACTTGTTTAAATTATTAAACAAGTCCATTAACTCTTTGACTCCAGACCAACGCTCTGAGCGTTGCAAAATTCAACGCGCCGTGCCAGAGCAACGCTCACAGCGTGGTTTTTAGTTTATCACGAATAAACCCTAAAAATCGTCCGTTTTATGCAGTTCATATATTAAAACTCACCAAGATGGCGGCGTGGTAGGCCGCACTTTTGTGTTGTGCATTTCATGTCGTCGTTTTGGAGTCTGCATCTGTGGTAGCAGCCCTCATTAATGCTGTATGAGTTTGTAGTGTGTTTGGCTCATTTTCTGGATTGTGTTGATAAGTATTTTAAAGATGAAAACATCAAGTTTGCCTGTCATGTGAGTTCGCTGTTTGTGTTGGTACCGAGTGAACAAGATGGCAGTTTTTGTGATGTGTCAACCGGACAGTGTTTCAAAACATTACAGATTTATTGAGGGCTATTGTTACTGCTCCAGGTACATTTTTGTATGTACCTGCAAGGATACTTGGAGAGGAGATGGGCACCGCCAAGCAAACCTCTTGCCCACTGAAATGTTATGATGGAAAGTCAACTCAGTAATAATTTGCCGGATCGGCCGATGCCCGGATTAACAACGACCGCGCTCTCATTGCCCCTTGAGAGTGATAAGTCAGCGAATGGGGTACAAACACCTGTTTTGAAACTTCCAAGAGAAAATTTTGTTGTGGAACTTGGAATGTACGCACGCTATATGCGTGTGGAAAAGTCAAAGAACTAACACATGAACTTGTTAGATACTCGTGGGACATCCTGGGCCTAGCAGAAGTCAGATGGACAGGATTAGGTGAATCAATAACGGATGATGGTCACAAAATTTGGTTTAGTGGAGATGAGTCTAAACATCAGCATGGAGTAGGTTTTATCGTACATAAAGATAGATTGAACTCTGTCATCAGCTGCACCCCAATAAATAGCAGGCTTATCACCATTCGTATTGCAGCACATCCAAAGAACATCTCCATCATACAGGTATATGCCCCCACTACTGACTATGAGGATGAGGCAATTGATACATTTTATGACAATCTGGATGAAGCAATTAAGAAAATTCCAAAGAAAGATCTTCTCATCGTGCTAGGTGATTGGAATGCTAAAATAGGGCCAGATGCATACGGTCACTGGGCTGGCACAGTGGGGAAATTTGGGACAGGAGAAACCAACGATCGAGGACTAAGGCTACTAGAATTTGCCAGCAACTATAAACTAACCCTTGCAAATACACTATTTCCTCATAAGTTATCAAGAAGAACAACGTGGCATGCCCCAAAAACTGAGATACATGGCCAAATTGATTTTATTCTTGTATCCAAAAGATTCAAGTCCAGCATTAATAAAGCCAAGACTAGGACTTTTCCTGGCGCCGACATTGGTAGTGATCACGACATGGTATTGATGACGCTCAAGCTTAAACTCAAAAAGAACTATAATCAAAACAGATGTTCTCAGTTAAGATTCAATTTAGACAAATTGAAAGATCCAGAAATCGCGGGAATCTTTGAGGCAACTGTTGGAGGAAAATTCGCAGCTCTCAACTTTTTGGAGGATGATATCAACTCAATCACAGAGAACATGAAAGACGTGCTCATTGAATCAGCAACAGAAATACTTGGTAAAAGAAAGAAAATAAACAAACCATGGGTTACAGATGACATTCTGAAAGTTATGTGATACACGGCGGGAAATGAAAAAAGGTTAAGAAAGAGGTTCCTGAAGCAGCATGGCAATACAGTATGGTGAATAAAAATATTAGAGAGAAAATGAAACAGGCCAAAGAAAAATGGGTAGCTGATCAATGTGAGTCCATTAATACGGGGCTAATAAAAGGTAACAGCAAGGCAGCTTTTGACACATTAAGAAGACTATCAAAACCCCAACAGCCCAGGGTAACTGTCATAGAAGATAGCAATGGGGCTCTGCTCAATGAAAAAACAGCTGTAATGAGAAGGTGGACAGAATATTGTAAAGAATTATATAACTGTAAACTTGACACTGACTTAGGCATATTAAACAACATTAAGTGCGAAAACAGAGAACTCGGAAATGCAGCAATACTACGGGAAGAAGTGGAAGAGGCTATATGTTCGATGAAAGGAGGGAAGTCACCGGGTGTGGATAATATACCAGCAGAGCTCTTGAAATATGGAGGACCAGATATAGTAAAAATCATGACAACAATTTGCCAGAAGATATGGAGTACAAAAAAAATGGCCAAAAGAATGGACGCAGTCATTAGTAATACCGCTTCCAAAGAAAGGAAATCTAAAAATGTGCAAGAACTACAGAACCATTAGCCTTATTAGTCATCCAAGTAAGGTGATGTTAAATTAAGGATACTTTTGAACAGAATAAAACAGAAATCAGAAGAAATCTTGTCAGAGGAACAGGCTGGCTTTAGACCAAAAAGAAGTACCTCAGAACAAATCTTCAATATTAGATTACTGATCGAAAAACATCTCCAGCATCAACATGATTTATACCTAACTTCATCGATTTCACAAAAGCCTTCAATCGAGTCTGGCATGAAGGCTTATGGCAAATAATGAGAAAATTCAATTTTGATACCTTCTTCTTCTTCTTGCGATCGCATCTTTGATGATTACACCGTCAGACGAGTTCTCATGATGAATTCGACTGTTGTTTGAAGTTCCTCTTTAACTCCATATAGCTTTGAATTTAGTGTTGAGTCATTGGGCCAGTATATCTTTCTTAACTGGTCATACAGAGGACAGTCCTGTAGAACATGCTCAGCAGTTTGTTCGTTTAATCCACATGTGCACAGTGGTGAAGCAGACAATCGTAACTTGTGCATGTGTTTATTCAGTTTGTTATGCCCTGTCCTGAGTCGAAAAATAGTTATCTGTCCCTGCCGGTCGAGAGTGTGATAGTCGTCTTTGGGTTGGTTCTGTTCTCTTCTTATAGTCTGGATAGCTCTCTTTTTCTCAAAGTATGTGACTTCATTATCTTCTTGTTCACATTCTCCTCCCTTTTTTGCAAGTTTATCTGCCTTTTCATTTCCGGGTACACCACAATGAGATGGTACCCACTGAAGTATGGTTCTCTTTTTGGCAGCTACCTTGTTTAGTTCATTTCTCAGATGCGGGAGTTTACCACCCTTGAGAGCTTGCAGGACAGACAGTGCATCTGTGAGGATGACTACCTGGTGGCAGTCAGAGTTGGTGTTTATAAAATCATATTTGCAGCTTGCTCTAGAGCTTGAACCTCAGCTGTATAGTTGGAACAGAATTTACCAGTGGGAATGTGCCTAGTCTCATAGTGGTTGTCAGGATATGAGATAAAGATACCGGCACCTCCATTCCTAACAGCATTAGTTGCTGACCATCTGTATAGGCATGTATCCATGATTGATCGGGATAGCTTTCTTGGATCATACTCAATGTAGCAGTTCGTTTTTGCAGATCATTATACTCACATCCACTTGTGAGACAACTGACCGACGTATTAATTTGGAGGGCACTGCTGGCCTGCTCCCATGGTACAGGGTATAGGGTGGGCTTCAGTGGTGTTGTCTTCATAGATAGGTCTTCTTGATGCTGTCTTATAAGTCTTTTTCCCCGATGCACAAAGCTGCTACGCTTTAGACGTCCCAATGCCAGATCATCTAGTCTTGCCTTCATTGGGTGCGTTGGCATACTGTTGTACTTTTCCATCTGGATCATGGTCTTTGTGTCTCTTCTTTGGGACAATGTCTGTAATCCAGCAACCTTCTGCATCTCTGTTATTGGTGTAGTTTTCATGGCTCCTGTAATGAGCCTGAGAGCTTGATTTTGCACCTTGTCCAAGGACTGCAGATGTGAGTTAGCAGCTGATGACCATGCTGCTGAGCTAAACTCTAAGTGTGGTCTTATTACTCCACTATAAATCTTCTTTAGATTTCGTTCATTTGCTCCCCAGTTGGTACCTGCCAATTTTCTGAGTATGCCTAGTCGTCTTCGGGCCTTTCCTTCTGCATTTTCAATATGCTTATTCCATGTAAGCCTTTGGTCAAATGTCACCCCAAGATAGGTGGGGTAGCTTTCTTCCTTGATAACGGTTGTCCCTAGGTGTATGTTAGCTGATTTGTCCTTGGGGGCGAGGGAGAACAGTGTTGTGGAGGTTTTGTCTGTGTTTATTGTGATAAGCCATTTCTCTGCCCATGACACTAGCATGTCTGCTGCCCGCTGCATTCTATAATTTGCTGTGGTGACATTTTCATCAGCGCACCAGAGTACTAGGTCATCTGCATATAAGGCAGCTTTCACTCCTGCAGGGAGATCTTTCACCAGGTCATTGATGTAAACAAGGAAGAGTGTAGGGGAAATTACTCCTCCTTGAGGTACCCCCTGATGGAGCAACACTTTTCTGCTCTGCAGACCGTCAAGAGTGACTCTAGTTCTCCTGTTATGCAAGTATGACTGGATCCATTTCATCATGTTGCCTTGGATTCCACCTCTCCCAAGTTTTGCAATGAGGCCATCTTTCCACACCCTGTCAAAGGCCTGCTTGAAGTCGACCCAGATCGTTAGGACCTTTTTCTTCTCCTGAAAGGCATCTTCTATTGCTTGAGACAAGTAAGTAACTTGGTCTTCTATACTGTAGCATTCTCTAAATCCAGCTTGTTCCGGCACCAGGATCTGCTCAGACTCTAAATACCATTTCAATCTGTGGTTGACTATTCGCTCCATAGTCTTCCCAACACAGCTTGTGAGACTGATTGGCCGGTAACTTGCAGCCTCGGTCTTACATTTCCCTTTCTTTAGTATGGGTATTGTGATGGCTTCTCTCCATACTTGGGGTACCGTTCCTTTCAACCAGCTGTGGTTGAATATCTCAAGCAGTTTTGTCTTTGCTGCTGAGCTCAGATTTACTAGCATTTCGTTGCTGATTTTGTCTGGGCCGGGTGACTTTTGAAACTTAAGCTTGGAAATAGCCTTCTGTAGTTCTCCTAGTGTGATGGGTTCCCTCATTGGGGCAGGAGTATCTGTCTGTCCCATGGTTGCCAGTATTTCTTTTCTTATCTCTCTCTGATGGTCTATGTTAATGGGTAAGTTGCTTTCTGAACTGTATCTTCTAGCAAACAAGTCTGCAGCTTGTTTTCCTCTGAAAAGTTTGCCACCTTCATCCAATGTGATAGTCTGCCTTGGTGAGGAACGCTCTTCATTTAGAGACTTGACTAATCTCCAAAGTTTCCTGCCGTCTTTCTCAAGGTTCAGCGATGCCGTTTTAGTTCTCCAGCTTTTCCGTTTTTCTTCTAGCTTTGTTCTCTGAAACTCTGCTACAGCCTTTTTCCATTTGTTGTGAGTTTCAAGTGAAGGCTGAGACTCTGCGTTCTTTCTAGCCTTGTCCATAGCTTCCTGACGTTCTTGGAGTGTGCTGGACCAGTATGGTATGTAGTTACGCCGGCATCCTTTGGGAATGGTTTCTTTTGCAGCTTGTAGTATGCATCTGTTGAAGTCTTTTACCACTTCATTAATATCTCGGTTCTGTACCTTGAGGGTAGACAGCAGCGTGTTCACCTGATGCCTGAATAAACCCCAGTTGGCTTTTTTTGTAGTTCCATCTTGTAATGGCTGGGCCTGTACTGAGAGTTGCACTCTGGACAGTAAGAAAGATTGGGCGATGGTCGCTTCCCCCTAGTTGATCTCCTACTTCTCTACTAATAGATCCAGCTATATCTGGTGTGGAGAAGGCAAGATCTGGTGTTGAAGTTGTGTGCCATCCTCTGGAGTAGAAGGTAGGAGTATCTGTGGCATTATTGACTAGGATTAGGGAGTGATCATCTTGCCAAGTTTCAACCTCTTCACCTCTGTGATCCAGATGGTTATAGCCCCAGCTCTGGGAGTGGCTATTAAAGTCTCCAACTGCTATAAAGTTGGTGGCTGGTACCTGTATAGAGCTGAGACTCAGAGGTTTGTTGTTCGGACAGTAATAGTTCAGGAGTTCTATTTCCATCTTGTCTACCTTTATCTGCAGCAGCTGATATTCTGCTCCATCCATGAAGGTTTTCCTTTCGTGTGCAGGAATGTTATTCCTTACAAGAGTAAGTACTCCTCCTTTTCGTCTATCTTTTCTGTCGGATCTGAAGCATTGATATCCCCTTATTTTAAAGGTTTGATCTGCTTTCAAGTGAGTCTCTTGGATACAGCAAACACTGACTTGCTTCTCATACAAGATGTTTTCCAGCTCTGTCTTTTTGCTGTATCCAGCCTGCTTGCTGTTCACTCCCTCTGCATTCCAGTGCATTATGACAAGTGGCACTCTGGGTTTCTCTTTTTCTGTTTTGTTTTGGTCAGTAGTTCTCCTCCGCCGTCTGCTGACTCCACAAGACGGTCTAGAGGGTCCTCCAGTAGCTGAGGGTGGGCTCTGTCGAGGCTCAGAGCCCGGCACTGCACCTGCCTGGTGGAGCTCCACAGGGCGAGCACCAGAACGAGATTTATTTGACGGTGTACTCTCCATAGAAAAAAAAAAAAAAAAGCGAGTTGCATGATACTGTGGTTTCCGGTGCGCCTTCTGGCCCAGTATCTACGACTTTAGCACCTGCTCAACGGGAGAGTGGGCTCATCCCTAATCTGTTTATGTTCCCAGTAGTAGACTATTCGCAAGCAGCCTGGGGGTGTCACTGCTCTGCGCGGACCTTGTTTACCGAGGCGGCGTCCGAGCTCGTATGGTGAAAATATGGTTGCGTTATCTTCAAAATAGCCCTGTCTTTCCCGTGGCTTTTCTGCCATCCTGCAACTTTGAGTTAGGGAGTTCTGAGCTCCAGTCTCTTTCCCAGGCGTTTTATCCTGGCCTGGCACGCATACAGAGGACCCCACTTCTGGTTCTAAGTTAGCAGTTGGGGATAGGTGGGGTAGCACACTGTGCATTCCCCGTCATCCAGGGGGCTCTCCAACTATGCAGAGCTTGCACAATGCTGTGCTCTGGTTTTGGGCTCTCCCAAGGAATCCTCACGTCCTGCACAGAGCCACTTCCAGATACCCACCACCTGCCAACCCTCCATTGTAGAATTCTCCTGCATGCGGCCATCCAGTCAAGAGCCAGTATTAAGTCTGGTGCCCAAGTGATCCCCCCAAGCTCAGTGTGCAATGCTGGGTTCTCATCATGCTGCAACACAGGGGGGATTGTGATGCTCAGCCATCTCTCTCAATTCTGCACCGATAAGTGACATCGGGGACTTAACTGTGCCTCAGTGCTGGGAGGCCCCGTTTCCGGGTACACCACACACAGCCAATTGAGGCAACGGTCGCCGTGGGCGTGATAGACGACAAACAGTGAAGAATGAGGCAAGAAAGCATTTAACCCATGAAGTGGGGGTGGATTGGTGCAGACCAGAGCATGTACCACTCGCCGGTGGGTTCTGCATCTACACCTATAGGGTTCCACCCACTCCTCAGCCCATTTAGTCTGGCCCCTCACCCAGGACCTGTCCGGCTTGGGTGACCCTGCCAGGAGTAAAACTCCCGCCGGCATAGCTCCCGGGATCATTGGGGCGCTCAAGCTCTCCAACCACGGCAAGGTAGGCTTACATGTGGAGAGATTTTGATACCAACATCATAGATATCATTGAAGCACTATACAAGGATGCAAGCAGTGCTGTTTTTGCAAGCAACGACATTGGAGAATTTTTCAAAACAACTGTAGGAGTTCGCCAGGGATGTATCCTGTCACCAGTGCTCTTTAATATATACCTAGAACATATTATGCAGGAGGCTCTCTACGATTATAAATCAACCATATCGATTGGAGGCCGACCTCTGTGTAATCTACGTTTTGCTGATGATATTGATCTGATAGCTGGAACAGAATCAGAACTTCAAGACCTTACCTCTAGACTGGAGAAAGTAACAAGAACATATGGGATGGAAATTAATATAGAAAAAAGCAAGATATTGGTGAATAGCCATAAGAAACATGTTCCGACCAACATTACGTTAAATGGGCAAACGTTAGAAGAAGTTAACACCTTTAAATATCTCGGGTCCACTATATGTAGTGATGGAAGATCAAATAAAGAAATCAAGACAAGACTTGAAATGGCCTCAGCTGCCATGACAAGGTTGAATGTGATCTGGAAAAGTAACATCAGTTTTCCTGTGAAGATCAAATTATACAAATCACTTGTATTATCTATTCTCTTGTATGGGTGTGAGGGCTGGACACTCACTGCAGATACGGAGCGAAGGATTCAGGCTTTCGAGCATAAATGTTGTAGAAGAATTTTGCGCATTTGCTATCTTCTTCTTCTTCCGTCCTTAGCCAAAGACCGACCAAGCAGTCAGAGGCCATCACGCCTTGTGGCATCTTAAGGGCAACAGCAGATTGATTTTCTCTGTTGTAGTTTCCCATCACGCCTAGCGGCGTCTTTAGGGCAACAACAAATAGATCCATCCGCCGTTGTTTCCGTAATCGGTGTGACAAGCCAACGGGTGATCAGCCCATTGGGCGCATTTGCTATAAAGAGCACAAAACAAATGTCTATGTTAGAGAGAAGATAAACACCTATGCAGGCCACCAAGAACCACTTTTGTCAATAGTGAAACGTCGAAAGCTTGCCTGGTTTGGGCATGTAACTCGTCATGACTCCCTTTCGAAAACGATCCTCCAGGGAACAGTCGAAGGTAAACGGAGAAGAGGAAGGCAAAGAAAATCCTGGGCTGATAACATCAAAGAATGGGCAGGACACGGTTTCTCCACACTTGTACGCATTGCTGAGAATAGAGAGCAGTGGAGGACCCTGTCTGCTGATGCTTCCACCATGGCACCCCTACGACCCATGACGGGTTATGGGTTGAGATGAGATGATATTAAAACTCGTAGAATGACTTCCGCTACTATTTAAATAACTAATTTGACTGTAGTTAATAAGCACATGTGCGTGTTTTGACGTTATTATCACAATTTTTGTGAAGATTTGCGTGTTTGCGTTTTTCGTTGTTATTGCTAGAGAAATATGTCACGCTTTATATTTGCATTTTCTAAGTCTCCTAAGCAAATAACTGTGTCAAACTACTTTGAAACATTGCTGACATTGATGATGATTGTTTGGTAGTCACAGTTTGTTGTCAAAATACGGAATCTGTGCAGAAAAGCTAGACATACTAGATTTAGTTGATGAGTGGGCGTAGTCATATTCTGGCCGATCAAAAAGCAACAAAACTAGACCTACCGTAACATCTAATCACTAGTTGTTGGTAGAAGATGAAGCTAGGGATACAATTAAAACATTAAACAAGAGTAAAAAAGTTTTTATATGATGTTATTCTTCTTTATTTATTTGAAAATTACGTAATGCACGATTGCATAATTTATTTTTTTCTTACAAAGGACCACAGAAAAACTGGTGTGAATAACATTAAATGCACTAATTGTGGCCATAAGCAAGTTTTTTTTTACTTTGTATATGGATAACTTGACGTTTGAAGACTAAAAAGAAAGTTTCATTGTCTACAACAGTAATTTGTCTTTAGTAAGATCGTATTATACAGTCAACTTTTTAGCGTTTTTCAATTTTATATGCAAAATGTTTTAAGTATACCGAACATACTTGTGTTAATACTACCAAAGACATTATTTATTTCAATTCTCTATCAATTTCCCTACAGTTTGGTATATAATAGGTACATGTTCAAAGGAAAATTCACACAAAAAAATTGAGACTGAAAGATGAACACTTCGCTCTATACAATTCTGCACACAAAAAAGTCTGGCACCGCGTGCAAAATAACTCTGGAATGAAAGAGTTAAACTGTAATGTGTACTTTTTGCAAACGTGAAGTCATGTTTTTTTCTGCTCTTGGTAATACATTTGAGAATCCAGTAAAGAAATTACTTAAATTGACCTGTAAGTCATCCATTAAAGAAGTCATCAATTAGCATTCACAAGGCAATCCATATTCTGAAATCCCCAAGGTAGTAACATAGGAAAATAGGTTAGGAGAGTCTTACCATGGCACAAGAAAAAACACATTACAACCATAGTGCCTTCATCAGGGATAGAAGACCGAAAGAGTATTAAATGTTCAGCTAATCTAATGCATAAACTTTGATAGAAAATAAGAGAGCATTTTGGTAGTTACTGGAGTAAATTTTGTCTGCAATAGCTATATCCCTTTTTTTATTTTCCAACTTTTTAACATTCAGATTAGTTGTTTTTTTTTACTGTTTCTGTGCATCGTGCTTCTGAAGAAAACCACACAGGCTATGTTTTTCTAACACCAAAATATTCTAATAATCTATTTTCCTGCATATTGCCTAAGGTAGGAGGAACAGAGTGAAAACTCCAAAACAGAGGGAGAAGATAATGAACGAACAAGCAAATTTTATGTTACAGGACTGAGCATTTAATATTGAACATTCAGCCCATAGTCTGACCTTTCATTCTGTATCCTGTGTGAGATTTGATCAAAATAAAGATACGAAAAATAATGAAGAAACAGGAGCTGAATGCCTAGGACAGGAAGGCTTGAAAAGATCTGGTTGAAGGCCTATGATTCACATGGGCCTGTGAAGCTAAGGAGGGGGAGAAAGAAATTACTTTCTCCTATTAGATCTGCACACAAAAAAGTGATTTTTACCTCAGATATCAAGTCTGTTCCAACATATTTACAGAAGTGCCTTTCATCTCAGATTAATATATATTAATAAAGGTCCTCATTTTAATCTTCAACTCAAATGTCAAGTCAGTCTTACTATATAGCTCTAAAACATGGATAAATTTAAAAAAAACAACCAAGTCACAGATAGACATGAAACATCCCTGAGCTGATGGCACGTGACAGGAGGAACTGGTGTAAGTTTGATGAATGCCTATGCTCACCTTGAGCTGAAGGGTAATGAGTGAATATTTTGGAAGTAAGGATTGACTGGAATGTGAAGGTATACAGCTTCTATGTTGACTTTTTTGCTTGAATGACTACCATCTTTCCCTCATCAATTTATGCATTATAAAATTACTAATTCAAGGTGTAATGGCATGATATGTATATTAAGGTATTTAACAGAACAAAATAACTCACTACAGTTAATACCATTTATTATGTTTAATGTATTCCCAAATACCATGGAAACATGTTTCAAAAAACATTTTAAAGTCAACAGAACAAAAGGTAATTAATGCATACATCTAATGTAAAAGTACAACTGTCTTACAACCATGCATGACAGAACACATTATCCAAGAACACTTCGTCCCCAAGCTAATTATTCATTTTTAATTAAGTTTTTCATTCACTCCATCTTCTATGTGTTGAAAAAGTCATTAAAATAAACAATGAACAGTTCTTTCATTTCAAAACAAAGTCACACTTCTTCATAGTCTCTCACTTTTAACGCCCTTATACAATTATTGCAGAACCATTCTCTTACACACACGCACCACACCACAAAATCACTGTCTCTAACAATCCTTTACAATATAATCCACTCTTCCATCACAAACCTTACATTTAGTCTTCAAAGAATATACTAAATATAAAACAGCATGACGACTTTCAGTTTATCTCAGGTCCTTCTCCTCCTGGAACCAACTGCAGAGGAATAAAGACAGCAAGAAAATAAATCTATCTAATATTCTTACACATGCAATTTAGAAGAACCTTGTTAGCAGTAATCCGATTTCTTACACGTGTACAGCCATGAATGTTGTAATACCTAGTATTTTAACGCCACTAAACTGTAAAACTTTTAAATATAAGACACACACACTAAATTCAACAAATCACACACACCTGCCCAATGAGTTGTTCATCACCATAGCTTTCAAGATATGCAAAGTCAGACTTGAAATAATGTTTAAAAGGCTAAAAGCAGAAAATTACCAACTTACCATTGTAATGTTGTTCCCATTTAACAACAGTTTATCTAGTTTTGTCACTCGTCGGCCTTCTGGTGTGCTTTCACTGAAGGTATGTGACAAAGATGTTTATATCAAAATGATATATTACAAAGTTTGAATTATAACAGCTCAGCAACTTATGTTATCGTATTAATAAACAGTGCAAGCATTTTACATTTATATCTTGATGTAATTACCATCACTGAGGTAAACCTGATAAATAAGATAATACATACATACATAGCTTACATTACTTAGCTTATGGTATACTGATAAATGCTTGAATATTGTTCAATGTGAATTTTACAAATCATCTAACCAAGATTTAGCAACAGTATTTTGCAAACAAAACAGAAAACAAAAAACATGACCTCATTAAAAGCTGCGTTTTGCTCCCAGGGGTCGCTCAGAGGACGAAGAATAGGATTACAGCTCTCAGGTATGTCATTAAAGATTACTAACATAAGGTCGATTGTGCTTGAGGCTGGCAACCTCATGATGTAAAATAAGTTGCTTCAGAAAACACTGCTTCAAGAGCATGTGCTTCAATGCAGACTTCTTGCAAGGCTGCCAGCAGCAGTGGTGGCTCCATGCTCAATAAAGAGTGGGAAAGGAGTTGAACATGCCAGGGAAAAATAAGGTATTTCATAAACTCAGTCAAAAATACTGCTTAGTCAAGTCAAACAAATGCAAGCTAAAAAAAGGAGACAAAAATAACATGTAATGAATTGGAGGTGCAGGATCATGAGGGTCCATTAAAGAAAATGGATGGACAGTCTGAAAACTTATATCTCAGATAACCAGAAACAAAAACATTGAAAATAGGTCATTAAGGAAAAGAACTGAATCCAGCAATAAATCTCATGGGCTCATTATACTAAAGAAGACCAAGAATCAAAATATTGCATTTGCTTTCTGTTTTCCCCTTTTCATTAACACTGAGTGAAATATGTTTACTTAATTTCTCAACTAATAAATCAATGTTAGATTAATATGTTTTTGATCAAAATCATAGTCATTAAACTTCTTCTTCTTCGTTCGTCCTGAAAAGGACGGTGGTTGCGTTGTGTCTGTTTGCGCCTAAGCTGTGATATCTGCACCTTTCGGTCGACACATCCGACTTCTGCACAGCATTTTTTAAGGACCGGGTTTGCCTTCCCATTTCGATCCATGCTCCTCCAGCCAGCCTGCACTGCTGCAGACTGTTTCCAGGACCACCACGTGGAGGTGGAGCACGGTATTGACCAGCTCTGGTTCGCTGGTCCTGACGCAGGCAGTCAAGCTATGAGTCGCTGACTGCATTCACTATTGCTGCATCTTGGGGTTCCTAGTCATTAAACTATTTTATCAATTTTAAGAAAACAAGCATTATCTCATGGAGGAAAAGAAATACTTACAATTCTGTGACATCCTCAAGAACCATGTCTAGTATTAAAGTAAAGGAAATAACGATACAAAAATACTATCTGTAATTTTTTGTGTTATATGCAACATGTTTCTTCTTCTCAGATCCATGGACAATGCAGTCAGTGGTCATCAACACCTATTGTTGTCTTGTAGGGCAGCAACAAACTGTCCCCATTTTGCTTGGTCGGTGGCCATCCTTCATGCCATGCCCCAACTCTGGTTCATGCTATGCATCTCAGCCTCCACTGTTCTCTGCCAGGTTACCTTTGGTCTGCCTCTCTTTCGCCTTCCTTCTGGGGTCCATTGCACAGCAGTTCTGGTGATGGTGTCAGGGTCCTTTCTGAGGACACGGCCAACCAAGTTCCAGCTTCTGTCCTCAATGATGGTGTGCATGCCAGTTTCTTACTTAAGTTTCTTAAGTTGGAGATGGTATTTGGCCAAAAAATTTAAAGAATTTTCCTTAGGCAGGTTGTGTGGAAAGAGGACAATTTGGACATTTCCTTTTCTGTTACTCTCCAGCAATCCACGCCATACAAAAGTACAGAAAGCATGCAACTCTCGTATAATCTTAATTTGCTGTTTGTGCTGAACTGAATATTTTTCTAACTAAAGTGAAAATCATCAGCACTTCTTCAAGTCAGCTCTAACTGAGATATGTTCTGGATTCTTCTGTGACATAGTACTGCTATTTTGCTGGTACTCTGCTGGTATAACAAAAGCGACTGTTCAACATTTTAATGTTGCCATAGTGGTGAAAGCAGGATTATTTGTACTGGTGATTGCCAACAATCAGGCTTTAATAACTTTTCAATTTTGATAACAATCTATTACGATATGTCTGTGTTGGGTCCGTTCATTCTAATTGTAAAGAGCTTCATTACGCGAATGGTTGCAAAGAAACAAAATGTCAGAAAATGTTCTTCAAAAACGAACTCCAACAAGTAGTATTTAACTGGTCACTTACTGGCAGCACACAAGTCTGTGATGACTGTACATATATTTTATTTAACGTGACACATACGGAGTGGAACACACAAGACGATCATGGTTACAGATTACAGATGCAAATGTCATACTTTAAAGTTGCTGATCATACTCTTAAATTCTTGGAGATTCTTCAACAATCAAGTCCTCTTCTATCCAAGTGAGCTGAGGATCACTTCTGTTCTCCGCTAATATACATTTACAATGAAGTTCGTTGACCTTCTTCCAAGGACGTCTATCGTGGTAAACGGATTCATGTTCGAGGATCAATCTTTGATATCATACCCGTAAAATTCCCAGACTTTCTTCATACAATACTTATGTAGCATATATATATAATCCAGACAAAGTCAGACACGGCAATACAATCAGGTTAGAGTCTTCTGTTGACTAACCTCTCCCAAAATCCATGCCATGACTTTGGCATTGGCGAAACGGCATATTAAAACATGTGAAGCATACAAAATCAATTAACTTCGTTTCCTCGTAGGTATCCTCCCTCTACGGTAATTCAAACAAGGCAATCGACTCCGTTTGTCCATTCTAGGAATGACATACTACGATGGATTCCCGCTAGACCATAACTAGGAGCGGCCTGATACTTCAATTAAAATCAATAAACATTCAATGTGAAATGGGGCGACACTTACATGATACTTCCACTATTGGCTTCGACATGAAGACCAATATATATATCAATAGACATAATGGCTTCCACAAACTTGGTACGAATACAAGAAATATTCCACGGACATCAACATGGTCCGTACTGCCCCATACAAAACATGACGTCACAATCCCTAAACTAGGTTACCCGTGCGTCCAAAGCAACTCACACTGCATTGTGCACGTCAGTGCGTGAATCAATCGAACGCACAAATAATATAACTATATTAAGACTGGTGCGTACATTTGGCAGGACCGAAGACTACCCCCTTAGGTAATAAATGTACGTAACAGTCTGTTCTTCTTTATATTGACATTCTAGTTCAAGCAGCCAGTGTGATTTCTCTAAGTGAGAGATGGATGAGAATGAACATGCATAAACATAAATCTCATGAGGAAAAAAATTGTCAAAACTGTTGTAGAATATAAGGACTGAAATGATCTTACAAGCTCACCAACGTGGAGCTGATGACAAGAACCAGACAAGTGCCAGTGGGACAAGAGATGAGAAGAAGACACTGGTGATGGATAGGAAACCTGTTTACAGCATTTCAAGACAGTACTTATTCTGGAATCTCCAGGGTGAGAGAGGCAGAGATAGACCCAAAAAACACATTCAGAAAGAACTGGACACAGAAGTAAAAATGATGAGGAAGGCATGAAAAAAACTTGGGCTGATGGCAAATGACAGAAGGACTTGGCATGTGTCTGCTGAAGGCCTATGCTCCCTGTGAAGCTAAACAGTGTTGTCTGACTGACTGAAAAATTGTTGGCCACCAGTCCTGAACTCTCATTAAAGAAAAGTGGTCTGCCCGATTGTTCAGCAAATGAGAAATATGGACATTTGAAAGGATTTCATTCATAACCCTCCACTCCCAAAGGAGCATAGGCCTTCAACAAACACATGCCAAGTCCTCCTGTCACGTGCCATCATCTCAAGTTCTTTCCACGTTCTCCTCATCATTTTCACATCTGTTTCCAGCTCTCTTCTCCATGTGCTTCTTGGTCTTTTTTTTTTTTTTTGGGAGGTTCCACATTGGTAACCTTGTCATACCATTTTAATCCCTCTATTCTACGCAAGCACCCATTTAAGAAAGTCTGTAGCTTTTTGGTTGTCTTTGTTGTTCTCCATGTCTCAGAGCCATACAATAGGACTGACTTCACATTTGAGTTGAAGATTCTTATTTTCGTGTTAGATCCGATTTCTCTTGATCTCCATATATTTCCCAATGCAATGAAAGCTCCTCTTGCTTTTTGTATTCTTATTTTGATATCACTGTCTGTCCCTCCAACTTTGTCTATATTGCTGCCAAGATATGTGTACGATTCTACATCTTGTATTGGTGTTTCTTCAAGTTCAACCCTGTTTTCATTACCTGCATTTATTCTCATTATTTTTGTTTTTTCCCTGTGTATTTTCAGACCCAATGCTGTGACCTCTCATTGCGTGTTTTCAATTTGTCCTGCGTCTGATTACGGTTATGGGACAGAAGAGCCAAGTCATCAGCAAAATCCAGATCATCCAACTGCTTAGTCAGTCCACTGGATTCCATTTCTGTTGTGTGTTGTCGATGAGCTCATAACTCAGTCTATTGCTAGTAAGAAAAGAAATGGAGACAAGAGGCATCCCTGTCGCACTCCTGTTCTTATCCCAAACAAAAAAAAATCAAAAAACAAGGATTTAACAGTGATTAAATAAAATTGATCGAACAAAAGGATACTGACAAAATCATCAAACCCTAAAAGAATTCCGACAATCTCTTTATCATTTTTCATGATTATGTGAATCCTTGACCCAATGCACTTGTCCACCAACTCTGAAACGGATGTACATTTTAAAAAAGAAGATTTTAAAAAATATACTTGGTATGTGCAACATTTAAATAATCAATGAAGTAACCCATGTTGATAGAGCCTGAAATAAGAATTCAGAGATGCAGTATACAGGGAATTTTGTTTGTTGAAAGGTTCAGGGGGAGGGCTTAAAATAGGTAATATTTTCATGCATCTGGGTCGTAGGCTTAACCAGATGAAAATGCAAAATACAGTGACAGAAACTATTGTGGCCAAATTAGGAAAACATGCCCGGGGAAAAACTGATTTAGTGCGTGAATGTGATTAGTGTCTGCTGTTAATGTGTGTGTGTTTTTGTTTGTCTTTTAAATAATGTACGCCAGTGTTTTTCGCACGCTATTACATGTAAAAAAGCTGGAAACATGGTATGGTTAAGATTAATCTAACCTTAATCCTAACCCTCATGTTATGGGCGACTAAATGGATGGCATCGAAAAACATAACCCCTTATTACTGCATCTCCTAATTATTTTTTGACGCTGTATCGAATACACTGCCCAATGTTCTTCATTTCAACCGGGTTAGGGTTTACGATTCCTAAACATAACCCAGTTAAAAATAAGAACAGTAGGATGTCTTCTTTGACGACCAACTGTACTTCATTTCAACCCACAACCTAACCCTTACTCCTTTTGGTTGAAATGTAACTATGGGCCATATTCTTCGATGCCATCCTAGGAAGTCATCAAAGTCGTTAGGGTTAGGATTAAGGTTAGGTTTAGGATATCTAAATCTAACCCTCTCCTCTCTACCTCTTTTTACTGCGTCTCTTAAATCAGCAAGTCATATTAGTCATTGAGTATGGGCTGGGAATACGCTGTAAGTGACACAATGTGAACGACTAGAATGCATTCAAAATGAAGGAATGCGTATAATCTTGGGCTGTATGCAGGATACCCCCATTGTGACAATGAGGTACAAGGTTGGAGTGCTGTCGATTAGATCCAGATATGCGATGGCCCAGGCAAAAGCCTGTAGCACAAAACCACAGACACACGGCACCCTCTGCATAGAAACATAGCTGACATTAAGGGAGCAAGAATAAAGAGAAGGATGTCATGGATGGCACAGGCAGAGTTAACGATCAAGCAGGTGACCACAGTTGAAAATATATTCAAAGGGGAAGAGTGGAGTATGTCAGATAAGAACGGGATTAACTACCAGCAAGTCATCATCAGCCTTGACAGAGAGTGTAGAACTTGGGGCAATGGGAAAGCAGAACTGGAAATTAATCAACTGATTCATGACCATGCCAGGGATAATGATGCATTGTGTATACAGATGGGTCTGTGATCCGTAGGAAGAAATCAGGTTGGGGCTTCTCTGCTAGGGTGCAGAGCAGAATCGTTGCCGAAAATAGTGGGGCTTACAAGATAACAACTTCCAGGGTGGCCTCTAGTCTACTGTTTTCAAACATCAACCATTATTTCAATAGCATACACTGCATATAAACCAAATTTAATTAGCTTGCTGTGTAACAGTTATGACGCCGCTAGGCGTGATGGGAAACTACAACAGAGAAAATCAATCTGCTGTTGCCCTTAAGACGCCACAAGGCGTGATGGCCTCTGACTGCTTGGTCGGTCTTTGGCTAAGGACGGAAGAAGAAGAAGAAGTAACAGTTATGAGCTGCCATGTCCCCACAGTGAAGTATTGGAAGGCGGTTAAAATTAATCGACGATCATTTGAGTTGAGTAATCTGTAAAGAACATCACAAGATAATAGTACCGTGGTTGAAATAAAGAATAGTTGGTCGTGTTCTTCTACATCATCCAAATAAGTCACCCACGTTGTTAGGGTTAGGATTAAGGTTATGATAGGAAACTATACAGAGCGATACAGCAGTAGGCAATCTGATCATCAGAAAACCCCCGTCGATCAAGTGTTTCTTCCCCTTAATCTCCTTTACACTTTAAGGGGGTGGGCCTACTTGGATCATGACTCCCAAGTGTCAGCCTCTTGTTAACATGTGCAGATAATTACCCTTGCAGCTTTCAACTTCACTCCTGTTTTTCTGCAAGTTGGAGGCAACTGTGAAAGTACCCCTTATGTTGAAAATAAACTACTGTCCTGAATTTCATAAGTTGTTCCACAGCCAGCACAATGCCCTTTCCGTAGTTTCACTAAGTCTCTAAAGTGCCCTTGACTGTCCTTTCAAACCCAACAGTTTCAGCAGATCATACACTGAGGCAGCCACCAGACTTCTCAACAACCATGACCCTTGCAGTGAACACGTCGTGTCAAGTACATGACCAGATCATTATATTTCGCCACTTTGAACGAGTGTTGCTCATCCAATCTGGATTCAAACGGCACAGTCAGCTCAATCATTATAATCTGGCGCAATGATGAGGAATGTAGCACTATACCTGGCCATCTTCAAGATCTTCTGATGCTTTCTTGATATGTCCCTCATCCGGGTAGATGTACTGCAATCTCCCAGTCCTTGCCCTAATGGACATGTGGACGATGTTCATTACTTGAGTAAGCTAATGAGTACTATAATGTTAATCTTTCTCTGCACTTCCCGTCATCTTCCACTGGCACAAGGGGCCAATGTCATCATCAGATAATTTCCCCTTTAATTAATCACAGTCTTCCATGCGGACGATGGCATTCTTGATGGTCATACATACATTCTTCATTGATCGTTTTAGCCCCTGAATAGATGGTGAGTCATGGCCTTGATGGTTCTGTTTCGGTAACAAGTGCGTTGTGTTGACGTTAACTACAGCAAAATTCTGCTGCGATAATCCAACACGCCTTTCGGCCCGATCCACTTTTTAGGACACGGGCAAATATCTACACCCTTCCCACTTCGATCCCTACTCACTAAGCCATATCCATCTGCACATTGGATGCATTTCCATGTTTCCAGGACACATTTGGAGGGTCAAAGGTTGCCCCCACCCCCCCCCCCCCCCCCCCGAATTTCTACTCCATCCATGGAGGTAAAAATATAGTAGGAAGTCTTGGTCAGCTCTGGTTCGCTGACCCTGAAGCAAGCAGTCATCTGATATGAAGCTCAGTCTTAGAAGTGCCATATCCGATCATTCCATGTTCATTGACATTTGCAGGAACACTGAGGCATCTAAACGCCCAAAGATAACAGGTGTAGAAATAGTAGTTGAACAGTAACTGGTGCCTTAGTTCAACATCAACCAATGAAAATTTGCATCTTCTTATCATTCTCAGCTTCTCGAATTTCATCTGAACATTACTAGTGAAGGTCCAATGCATTACATCGGATTCAACTAAATAACTGCACTAACCCAAACCTGACATAATTAGGCCTAATCTAGGCTTCTGCTGTTCTGAGATGAGAACTTTTTTACGAGCGCGTATACTGGTCAACATGTTGGCCTCTAGTCTACTTTCAAACTAATTACCGCGATGGTCAATGTTACGGAAAGATCGATAAGAGAAATTTAAATGAGCATGCTGTATGTACACAAACTTTTAGAATAAGTTTACTACAGTGGTAGCAGGCTGCGACTCCCACAATTTCGTGATGGCCTCTGAAAGCGTGGACTCGCCATTTTTCTAATGAAGAAAAGGTAATAAGTAGCCTACATACCAACGCAATGTATTGTGAAATTGGTAACGATTCATTTTGCATTTTGAGTAAAATAATGTAAAAGAACACAGCACAAGATACATAGATACCAATCGTACCGTGGTATGAAACTAACAGAAATATTTGGATCTCGTGTACCTTCTACTTCATCCACAATAAGGTCCACACCACGATATTTATGGGATAAGGATTAAGGGGTTATGCTAGGGAAACTATACACGAGCGATCCAGCAGATAGGCAATCTGTAATCAACAGGGAAAAAACCCCCCGTCGAACAAGTATGTTTCTTCCCCTTAACTCCTCCTTACACTATAAGGGGGTGGGCTCCTACTTGGATCATGACTCCCAAGTGTCCGCCTCATTGTTAACATGTGCAGATAAGCATTACCCTTGCAAGCTTTCAACCTTCTCTCCTGGTTTTTTCTGCAAGTTGGAGGCCAACTGTTGAAAGTACCCCTATATGTTTGAAAAAATAAACAACTACTGTCCTGAATTTTCATTATGTTGTTCCAACAGCAGCACAATCCCCTTTCCGTGAGTTTTCACTAAAGTCTCTCTCTTAACGTGCCCTTGACTTGTCCCTTTCAAACCCACAGTTTCAGAGATCATACACTAGGGCAGCCACCCAGACTTCTCAAAACCCTGACCCTAGCAATGGTGGTGAACACGTTTTTCAAGTTACATGACCAGATCATTATATTACGGCCACTTTGAACGGAGTGTTGCTCATTCAATCTGGATTCAACAAAGTATACCCATGCCGGAACACGTCGTGCTCAAAGGCATGAACAGATCATTATATATTTCGCCACTTCTGAACGATGCGCAAAGGATTCAATGGCACAGTCAGCTCAATCATTATAACTGGTATAGGAATGTAGCACTACTACCTGGCCATCTTCAAGATCTTCAGATGCTTTCGAAACCTTGCTATGGTCCCTCATTTCCGGGGTAATATCGTACTGCAATCTCCCGCGTGATTTGCAAAGTTCAAAGAAAATAGGATGGTAAACTGCTAATTGGTTTTGGCTGAGATAAAATAAGATAAATTAGGTTGCTGCTGTTAACACTGGTAAGGACAAAATATAAATAAATTCAAATATATTAAAAAAAATTAACGTTATTTTTTTATTGAATACGTTTTAGGGCAGGTAACCAGTGAGGACAATGCACACCAACATAGTGGCAGGACGTTGGATAGTTTGGGTTGGCCATGTCCTCCAGCAGGGACCCCGCTGATAACAAAAGAAAAAGAAAGAAAAAAAGACAAAAGCAAGAAGAACAGCTATGCCTAAGGCCTCCCGAGGGCAACTAAAAAGCGAAAAAAACCACCGAAGAGGCCGGACCAATAACACAACATGGCGGAGAAATGCAGAAATAGTGGAAGCTTGAGATTGGCAAAGAAATAAAGAACCACAGGTTTGGGGGCCTTTAACGAAGGATGGCCGCCCGATCCCTGACGTGTAATCAATTTTGGTTGGCGATCCCTACAAGCCCCCCAGCCAGGCGTGATAGGGCCGCCTGCTTGCGCCGACGGCCCCCCGATGCAGTCCACCGAACCGATCGCGAGAAGAAGAATAACACCATTAAGTGGAACTGATTCAATACCGTTGTATGCTGCCTACATATAGACGTACTTGGTTTCGTGATGGTGGCCGGCTGGACTGCTTTCTGCTCTTCAAAGAAAGTAAGAATGCAGAAAAGAAGACGAATGAAAACTCGTTCTGACTTTTTTCTAAGTTTGCCTCACCATTACATTTGGTATATAAATAAAAAAACTCTGTTCAATATCCGTTTTTTTTTATTTGTTATATTATACTTGGTTTTTGGAATTGGTTTTGATTATGTGCCGACTTTTCTGCTCTCAGAAAGTATGTATTTGAATAGCTCGGTCTGACTTTTCTGTTTGCCTTCACCCTTACCAGCTCATATAGTACTCTGTTATGGCGCCATGTTTATCACCCTTGCCCTAATGACACCTTGAAAGCTGAGAGTACATGTTAAAGTGTCTGCATCCCATGGCACAGGGGCCACTGAATCCTCAATCAGAATATTTTCCCCCCATCCACAAGGTATTGCGGACCGAATGGCAGATGGGTCCAATACATTCCTTCTTCTTTTCGTTCGGTCCTGGAAAAAAGGGACCGTTGGTTGGTGGTTTTTTGAGTTGCGTTGGTGTTGACCCGTTTCTCGTTTATCAGCAAAGCTGCGATATCCGTGCGCCTTTCGGCCCCCCCGGACACATTTTTTAGGGACAGGGTTTTGGCCTTCCCCCCACATTCGCTCCATACTCACATCTCAGGCCCAGACTGCAACTGATTGCAAGCCAGTTCCTTATCCAGGACCTAACCGACCATTGGAGGTGTGAGTAATGGAAGTAGTGTAGTAGGGTCTTGTGTCAGCTCTGGGGTTCGACTCTGACCCTGGACGCAAGCAGTCATTTGATCATGTGAGAGTCTGAGTCTTAAAGGAAGTTGCCATATTATCATCATTCCTTTGTGTGAAATGACATTTGCCAGGTGCTACCTGTTCCAACATGTAGTAATCACTGTGCCTATGTTTGTGCGGCCGCTTTTTATGCCATCTTCTTCTCATTCATCCGCATCTATCGCCTCGAAATTTCCTGAACATTACTAAGTCCGTCCAATGGCCTTACCTCTGGAATTCCTGAAACCTAACCCAAAACCCTACTTCTAATTAGGGGCCCTAGGGCCCTTTCTGCGTCTCGCCTGGAAATTCTTTATTTTCGAGCCCGTATCTACATGTTCCACATTTTCAACCTACATACCAGCGGACAGGCTCCAATGTTTACACAGATCTCTTTATATAATCTAGAGCATGCTCACAACTATTAGTATTAAAATAAGTATTACCATAGTTGGTAGAGCTGCAGCAACTGCGTTGGATGGAGTATCGCAAACGTTGCACGCCATTTTTTTCAAGAAAAGAGGAAAACAAAAGGTTGCATACTGCGTTTTGAATCGCAACGTAGCTCTCCATAATTTCAAGAAAATGTACCAAGTAGCCTACTAACAACAACGCAACAATGGTTGGTACACCGCACGACACTAGCTAATATCATCACGCTTAAACGTAAAAATTTACCAAGTAATTTTATAGAGACAATCCACCAGCCGTAGGCAGTCCGAATATTTTTTATTTTTTTATTAGAGTTTAGTAAGCAATCATCGTTTACATAACAATACACCTTTCATGATGCATAAATGGTACTATCACATACAATAATAGGCCTTATAAAAAAATTGTTAAACTGTAATGAGATCGCTATGCACCAATTGCGCACCCCAATATTAGTATTTATATGGCCGGTTTCAAACTTTAATCATATAAAGACAATATGCGTGATGTTTTTAAGACTCGAACAGACCTGGGGAACTGCATTATATAGTCAAGCAGTATTTAACAAGAACAAAAGGTAATACATGAATGCCAGCATTCTATCGATATAGTTCTGAAAATTCAAACTGAACTACAAACCCACTTATGCAATATAATAGAAAAACTGGAAGAATCTAGCATCAACAACAGGGTTAAAAACAGCTCTACCCATACACACAGCTATTTAAGGACAGACACACACAGAAACCACACACATAAATATATTGATATATATATATATATATAATATATAATTATATATATGCTATATATATTATATATATATATATATATATCTCTATATATATATATATATATATATATATATATAGAATCTATATCTGCCATCAATGAGGGGTACCTATACCTTGTAGGCGGTATGGTTGGCAGCTATGCGTACCCTGACAATCCCAGAGCTATGCCAGTGGGACTTTTACTCCTGTTGATTTTAGGTTTCAGCCAAGCTGGATGGAAATTGTGTGGGTAGGGGTCAGACATGCAAATGCTGGGCAGGTACCCTGGTCTCCAGGTGTACGACAGGGGCCCTTATCAAACCACTCTTTTTTTAGCATACTGGCTGACCACCCAGTCTGTCCAGTTAAAAAAAATTTTCACATTGAAGTTACAGATGGGAAACAAAATCAAATGAACAAACTTTGCTGCGGGAGGGGATGTGGACATTCGGATGACTAGTGGCTCGTATGACTGTCAGTGAGGTGGTGAAAGCCAAACGGGAAGCCACTGACAAATGAAAAATAACGGGCATGTCCTGACCGCAACAACAGTGGATACAAGGGAATAGGATTTTTTTTTGAATGTCAGGGGGGAACAATGTAGAGACAAAGGGGTTTAGTAAACTAAGGGACAGGGTCACGGCAAAAAAAAAAAAATAATACATAAAAAAACAAAAAAAAATGAGAATGAAAAACTATAGGGTTTTGTTACAACATTCTAGGGGTATGATTTAAGCTACGGAGAGCAGATGGGGGACCAGGGGGCAGGGAAAAAAAAAATAAGTTTTCAAACCAGAAGGAAAATGAGGAGAAAGTTAAAAGGCAGCAGGAGAAAAGAAAGAGGAACCAGTACTTTTACTCTGGAAGAGGAGGCACAATATTGAATGGGGGGATTATTCAGCACAATGACTAGAAAGGAGAGGGGGGGGGGGGGCGGTATAGGCCATATTTTATTCTACCCAAGGGCCAGAGGAATTAGAAAGGGGGTTGGGGACATTACTGGAATGGAAAAAACTCCCATCACAAACAACAGACTGGATTAAGGATTAAGATTGAGAGGGAGAATGATTCACACGGAAACCATAACTACATATAAAATACCAATGCTACGTCAACCAAACGAATGTATTAGACGGAAGCGAGGAGGGTCAGGAGTGAATTATATATCAACAACTTGGGCAAGTAAAGAAAGCAATGGAGAAGGGACACAACCTAGAAACGGGGGGAAGTTGTGAATGATCTTGGGAGAAGGCCTGCAATGGGCGAACCAGTTGTGGGGTTTGGGGTACCCACAAATACATACCAAATGAAAGAACCCATGGGGAGGAAAAAAGCGGCAGCCGGAAACAGCAAAAACGAAAAATGGGGCCAATTAATATAACTAATAAGTTTTCTTGTTACGCATTAAACAACCCTGGTCATTGGAGGAACACTTTCCACATAAGCAATTCACAAACTAACATTGGGAATCACCAAATGGTCGGGACAGAAACCCAGATTAGACCATTCTGCATCAATGGTTGTTCCAACGGTAGATGGAGACATGCATTACAAGATGTGGGAAGGTAGAGAAGATCCAGAGGTGCAGCATCCAGTAGGATGAGTGATCACCCATTTAGTACCACATGGCAAAACGGATCTGAAGTAATGAAACTAATAAGGGCTGCACGGTAGTGCAACTGTTTACATGTTTTGATGATGGCCTTGGTCAAGGAGGTTGGGTTTTTGAGGTCATCGGAGGCAAATTCGGAAGGGACTCCCTATACGTTTGTGAGATGAAAAGCTTTTGCGGCCAGGGACAGTTAAAGAAACGACCGTTTCTTCTTATCAATTTGCCAAAACCCCAGGAAAATAGGGCGACATTGACTGATGCCAATATAGGACCGGGCTTCTTTCAATTGCGCACCATTTACCTATCAACAATGGCTTTAGTTCTCTCAAAGAAAGCAGCACAATCATAACTGTGGACGTTCTTTGGGAGTTTTCCGGCTTACATTTGACCCTTCATGGCGAGGGGCTCTTTTCAGGCATCTCCTTGGAAGCAAGACTGATAACTTTGAAGTTCCAAGTAAATTTAAACAGCTTTACCATATTCCACGATACAAACTTGGTCCGCAACTAGGGACGATGGTCCGCAGTCTAAAATCCCAGACATGAGTGGAATTTCTGGCCTAAAATCCCTTGCGAAATTTTTTTAGCAACTCTTGAAATTAGAGTTTCGGGCGTTTAACTAAGATGGTGTTGAACCAGTCTGCAGAATTGGAGAAGATCGGCTTTCTACCACGATCTCTCCAAAGCATGGGAAACCCCAAAAGAAGGCCAGGGATCCAGATCAAAAAAGGTTAGGTTAATTTTGTCAACGACCCAGAGTAACCGCTCTGGAGGGAAAACAGTGTCCGGGGCCGGATTAGAAGTGCGGGGCTGTAATCTTTAAAAAGGGGGCCTATATTTAAAAAAAAACTAGAATGGAACACAGGCATATTTGTACCAATTATTGCAAGTAAAGATTAATAATTCGTTCTTGTTAATCCTGATAAAGAGCCATAGTCTGCGCTCTACTCTTCCACGGCCAAACTTCATACACCTCACGGTATATTAAGTAGAGTAAGCTGTTCTGACACTATGACCTTCATTAAGTAAGTACAAGTAACGATGAACTGGAAAACTGAAAAGAAGAGAAAAGCTGAATAGGCGAAGTCCATCCAATGAAAGGTTTTTTAAAGCAACTATCATAGCCGAACCAGTATTGTGGATGACAGTCAGCTGGACAAGGAAGACTGTATTCCAAACGTTGTTTGCATGAGTTTCTTATATGTCCACCAGCCAACAAAAGGATAATTCTAACAGACGATCTTGCAAGACAGGCAGAGGAGGACAATGAGAATTGAACTCGGATGATACAAAAAGACCAGAAATTTCAAATACACCATTAAAGTGATAAGCAAGTAATCTCAATAGCCGTACAAGGGAAAGTTTACAAATGGGAGAACAGCAGAGCAAATCAATGCTTGCTTGGGAATTCCAGATAGATTGGATTTTTTCCAGGATTAAACCCTTCCACAAAATTTGATTAAGCATTCTGAAAGACTTGGATGGAAACCAGAAAACATTCAAACACGGATCATAACGTTTTTGAAATGGTCCGAATCAACAGAAGCACAATCCGTTTTCCATGGCTAAAATCGAAACTAGATGCGCTTGTATACAGACATTCCACGCAAAGTTAGAACGCCAAGTCCACATCTCCTTATTTGGTAATCCAAATGGTATGGCAAAGCCTTTATAAGTCTGCAGAAGGCAAAGAGGAGCGATTCAGACCTCGAACAAAGGCACGGAATGTCATGGTGAACCTAACTCAGCACAAGGGATCCAGGATTCAGAAACCAGTTCGTAATGCGGTCCGCAGGTGGGAGGATTACTCTTAAAACAGGACAGACACATCTTGTGAAGGATACAGAGAATTCTCACTAGGGGAATTGGAACCAGGCCAGGCAAAGACTTGCAAGAATCCGAATAGGAATTCACTCTTCTGGTGTATCGAACTTCATGTATCGTTCCACTTCGTCATTTTGTCGAATACTAGGCAGACAAATCAGTGGTATTTCAAACGACAGTCTTTCATTATCATTCCTGAAAGAGTTAAAGAACAATGGGTGGTTTAGAAACAAGACTGTTGGTCTGTGTTCCTGGGTTAAAGATCACGTCCAAGTCAGAGGCAGACTTAGGCATTATAACAGGTGCTCAGAATGACAGTAGCCCCAGGTTACTATTTATGTTTGTTGGAACGGACTTATTGAATAGCAACTGATCGTTCGACAGCATACTGGACATGGGGAAGTTTTAAACTTGGAACGCCAAAACCTGGAGGCCAAGCCAAGCTGCAGGATGTCATTTTCCTATAAAAGCTTCTTGCAACGAACTTTACGTGTAGTGATGTTGGGCAGAGCAACCTAACCTTTGGAAGCATGAAGAACAAAGCACAGGGATGTATACAGAGAAAAATAACTAACATTCATCAGACTGGGTGATGCGCCCAACATCCAGAGGGCATCCAAGACATTACATTAGTAACGTGGATAACAGGTTTCTACATAAACGGAAGCAGATATGACAGATGACATTGAAACAAGGTGATCCAAGGGGCAGAGCACACACATTCAGGAAGACAAAACTTTAAAACAAGGAAGGCTTGAATACCACCCAAACAAATTGACAGCCCCCCATGTTCCTGAGCCGCTGGAAAAACTGATCAGATGATAAATACAGGGCATTCACTCTGGATATTTCTTACCCAAAGGGGTGAAGAAACCGTCATATCAGCCAATTCAAAGGGAATCAACAAATACAAAAAGATTGAACTTCACGGCAAAGGCTCCCGGTGCCGATGAAAACTTAAATGCATTATCTGAATTTATGTAAAATAGGAAGACAAGACCCTGGATGCTAGCAGCAGAACTATTAACAACTGGAGGTCCAAAAAGGCCCGTTAAATTTTGAAACTAAGATGTGATTTGGAAGTGCAGTTAAACAAAACTGTTGCAACAACATTTTCCTTCATCATGGAGCTTCTTGGTTGAAACAAGAAGAAATAATTGGTCACACAAAGCCCAAAAAGAAGGGACAGATGTTTGCCAGACTGCCAATATTTTAGATTTAAGAGGGAATCATGTGAACATCTTTCTCTGGCTCAGTTACCCCAGTCAAAATCCTAGGCCCAGGATAATTATACCGAATTGCCTTTAATAACTCAAGTAGAACAAACTGAGGAAAGGAACAAAGCAGGGACTGATTTAGAACACAAAATTTCCCTTCCTCGAACGAAGGTTTAGTTGACGGTTGCCTTCATATATTCAACTCAGAGTCAGGATTACCTCGATTTAAGTAGCTGGTGCTCCATTAGCTATTATGGCACCCAAGA
The DNA here is from genome assembly GCA_024509875.1 of Oreohelix idahoensis. NCBI lineage: Eukaryota > Metazoa > Mollusca > Gastropoda > Stylommatophora > Oreohelicidae > Oreohelix > Oreohelix idahoensis. The sequence goes on from JAMPIV010004700.1 coordinate 95,452, forward strand.
GCAGCGTTCATGGTAGCTTGTTAGATCTTTGAAATTTTTGCTGTTTGTGGCTTTCAGGTATTGCAGTTACATTACATTGACTTGACATTGTTTACATGGAAGGAAAAATACAGAGTTGTGCTTCTGGAATTTCCAAGCTGCATTGTGGTCCAATCATAAAAAAGTTGTATATTCCTAACTTTACTAATAAAGATGGGTAGCTTAACAACGCTTATGACGAGTGTGAAGACAGGAGGTAAACGGATTACAGGGATGCTGTTAATTAACAGGTGACTTACGACATTTTAACAGCTGTTCATAAACAGTTGGGAACTCTGCTTCGCACTGAGATTTCAAGAGAGATTTGTTCAGCCGGAACTCAAGTCGAAAGGGAAACATGGTGGTACGCATTTTCTACAATGGAAGATCTGGATCTTTATAAGAGAAGGCCAAGGCAGGAGACAGGTGAATTGCACTACTAGCCAACATTGAGTCCTAACCAGAAAATAAAACAAAACAAAGAAAAAGAGGGATAGACTTAATAAAGTTTAGCCAGCAGGACAGGAAGATGCTCACCGCAATAGTGGACTTGAATAACAGAATTTTTTAAAGAAGGTCAGAGGTCATGATGCTCTAAAAATGTGAAGCTGAAAACCCTGAGCTTTTTAAAATCTCATTTAAGGGAATCAGAGGTGGAAATAGAATAAGGGAGAACAAGTGAAAATGACATTTTCAGAAGAAAGGAGTACGTGCTCGGTTCAGGGTAATACATATCCTGAAAGAAAAGCAAATTTCACGTGAAAAAGTAACGCACAAGTACCGAACCTTCAACATCTGGAAGATACGGAAAACAACGCGACGAAGGGGAGGCTAAGGATTTCAAGAATCGCAAATGAATAAAAGGCAAGAACAAGCCTTTCTTTAGCTCTAACACAACATTCTGGAAGTCCCTCCCAAAAAAAGGCACAAGCTCAAAATTAAGATTATATCAGAGCATGATGTGAGTTTTTCTGTGCTTCTCTATGGTGCGACAGAATGCTGGAGAGTTACAGAGAGATATGAAATGTCGAACGAAATTGGTCCTCTTTTCACACACAACATGCGCCTAAGAAAAATTCTGACCGAATCTTTTGGCCGAAATACCATCACCTAACCAAGATCTGCTTACTCGTAGCAAGCAAGAGGACATGCACACCAGGGTGATTCATAGCTGGCAGACGCTGGAAGTGGGTTGGCCATGTCCTCAGAAAGATGGAGACCCCGATGCCATCACAAGAACAGCTATGCTTTGGACCACCCTGAAGCGGGGGGGAACGCAAATAAAAAATTTGGCGGAGGACCTGTGGAGGCTGAGATGCAAAGAATGAACCAGAGTTGACAAGAATATCAGGCACTGTAAAAAGGATGGCCACGATCCGAGGGCAAAGTGGAATCAATTGTACTTTTGTTGCCTACAAGACGCCAAAGGCGTGATGGCCACTGACTGCTTGAACGGTCGGCGGCTAAAGGATCATAAAGATTTAGGGAAGAAGAATTTATCCCATATATAAATATCTATTATATATATATATTTCTGGATAAAGGAGATCATAGGGGAAAAATATGTGATATTATATAAAAAAGTATATGATATAGATATATATATAGAATAGTTATAAACCGGTTCAACATTACGGAGGTGGTCAACATTCGGAACGAGGCCTATTGTTCTCATACTTTACTTCCTTGAACAGCTTATATTGGAGAATACAGTATAATACGAAATCATACATAATCACAACATCAAACATCTGTCATTATTCATGGTTTAATCATTCTTTCTGAAAAAAGGAGTCAATCTTGGTCTGTGTCTTATTCTTATTACAAACATAAGTGGAGAAAATAACTCTCACTCTCAACGCTGGCTACACCACTCAACATACTGGGCATTTTTCCCCCCAAATGACTTCAACTGCATTATCAGATTGCCTGACAGCCTTCTTCTTTGTTGGACAGTAAGTCTCTGCAATTTCTAGTGACCATCGTCACTTGCTTCTTCTTCTTCACCCAAGCGCTGCATTCATTGCACTGTATTGCCTTGTCTGTTCTTTGGTCAATTAATCGCTTGGATAATTCCTTCTGGGTCAGGGTCATTTACTCGGTTGCCCCACTCTCTTCCTCCTATTGGCAACACCAAAACGTTTCAAAAATCTATTCCTGTCGAAATCTGCCAGTGCGGTATGGACTGTTTCCGATGGCTCAAATAAAACATCATGATCTTGGGTATTGTGACAAATCCACATTTCTTGGAATAACAGCAGACAGTATCATTTCCCCGCCGGCTGAAACATTAATTCCAATGCAGAACTGAATACAGAGGGGTGAACCGACAATCCAGAGCGCTTCGTTAACCTGTTTCTAGCGGATGAATGGTTTGCATCCACATGGTGGACCACAGAAACAGTGTTTAGTAACGGACCCACTGCATTTGATGGGCCCCCCGTAGTGCATTTTTTATAATGTTTTGATGACTGATTTGATCCGTGGCCTTGGGAAGAGGGTCCAAAAACCACCAGTATAACCAGGAATCCCATTACAAGCAGAAATGGTTCTTGTGTCTAGGGGGTTGTGTTAGTGTAGATAATTTTCGCCAGTATTATAGTAAGAGTTTGTAACCGATTTGTCTGGCGAGATGTTTCCCCATTGTGGCGGTGGGCCCGAGGGTAGAAAGTCTCCTTGTAAGTACGTATATTAGAATAGGCCGTTTAAGACAACTTCAACCATTTCTCGACCCGTGCCCCCCATTACGGCCTAACTCCTCAACTTCCACACGCCAGCCAGTCCCTCCATGCGGATTTTGTTTTGATCTCCAATAGAGGTAGGACCTACGGGCTACAGGTACAAGTGAATGCGCGTGGCTTTGCCGTTACCAATCTCCAAAGGGCTTGGTATCTCTCCGGTTGAGCTAGCACAAAGCATAACTGTGGAACGTTCTTTGGAAAGTTTTCCGCTCTTACATTTGTCACCCTTCATGGCGAGGCTCTTGTCAGGCATCGCCTTGAAAAAGAGTCCGCACTCGTCGGCATTAAAGATGTCATCGTCTTTGAAGCTTCTGGCAAAGTAAGGAAACTTTTTGATGAACTCTTCCACAGCTTCTACTGGAACTTCATTGGATTCACCACACAACACTTTCTGGGAGATCGCGTGTCGCAGCTTAAATTTCTCGAGCCAACCACATGATGCTTGTAAATCTTCTGCCACCCCCGAATTCCCTTGCGAATTTTTTTTTAGCAACTTCTTGAATCATCGGCCCGGAGATTCGGGCGTTAACTGCCCTCATTTGTTTGAACCAGTTTAATGTGGCTTTAATGACTTCATCTAGGGGAGTTTTCCTCTTATTTGATACATGTTAAGAAAGGGGCCCTATATTAAAAAAACACAATAAAACAACACAAACATATTTGAACACATACATTTTTAATTTGCATAGTAATTATCATTATCAATTAATTCGTTCTTGTAATCCTATAAACTTGCCACTCATGTTGCTGGCGTTGTCATAACTTTGACCACGGCAGTCTTTAATATCAATGTCATTTGCCTTTAAAAAATTAAGTAGACTTTTAGTAAGCTGTTCAGCACTATGACCTTCCATATCCAAAAATGTCACAAATCTTTCAACTGGTCCAGATGGCAAAATATAGCGCAGAGTCAAAGTCAGCTGGTCCATATTAGATATATCTGGAGTAGAATCCAATGAAACGGAATAATACTTGTATTTCGCATCAACAGTGAAATTAAAGCTTGTCTATGTGAGGAGCTTTCTTCATGTCGACGCAATAGATTGCTTGCATTTTTCCAGTCATTAAACCCTTCCACAGTAAACTTTGATGAACATTCTGAACTCATAAGCTTGCATGTTGCTTGTTTGTAAGTTTATGAATATGTGTAAAATAAGACTTCTGACAGTATCGAGTTTTCTTTTCAGTGTCATACAATCGCACGGATGAAGAGAAGGCACTATCAACATGTTGACATTTTTCACTTCCCTTGGATATGCAATATTCACGCTCACAGTCATCTATATTGTTCGGCCAGTCACCAGTATCATTAGAGTACTTCTTCGTTTCACTTATTCTTTCACATTCAGACTCAGTGTATACTGGGCTTTGCTGTATGTTTTCTGCTGCACAGCCTGCACTAGTACTAGTTGTTCCTGTACTTCCAGCTTCAGCGGTTAGAGTACCACCACCATGAACATCAAAAATATTCTGTCAGCTTACGTGTTTTTGATATCACAAGTTGATCTCTTCTTTCTTTTTCTTCCTTCGCTTTACGTTTTTCACTTCCAGAAGCATAATTACGTCCAATATCTCTGTGTCTACTGCTCATTTTGTGAGTTTTCTAACCTTACAAATCAAGACATTTTAATCAAGATCGAAAGAGAGTGCGAGCACGCCGTATACCTCAATTAAAACAGGAAGTTTCCGTTTCCTAAATTCTAGTTTTTATTGTTAATGCAAATTCATTTCACAAAGAACGAAACAAAATTAGAGGGGCAGTCGCCTAGAGCCAAAAAAGTGGCTTCCGTCCAAACGTGACCAAATTTTCAATGCCACTTAAATGGCTTCCGTCCGCAAACAGTTAAGATTAAAATAATGAAGAGTCACACTAAGTCACCCTACCCTCTTATGCTCTTTCTCTCACAATGTCGTGACACCAAATGAAAAGGCGCTAAAGATGGCATAAATCACAAGATCATTGGTTTAACGCTCGTATTTTTTCTTTCTTGTCTCTAATTAGCGGCACTCGAGCTTTCCAGCTCTTTTGGCCCAATGACATGTCATTGCGAGGCTGGGGGGTCAGTGGACTTTCCTTCCAACCCGGTCAGGAGCTTCGCTCCTTCCCATCAACGCTCGTATTAGAAGATGACCAAAAAATTATGTACATATTTATTGGCGCGGGGCCAATAAAAGCGCGGGGCCCGTAACATATGCTACTTGTGCTACTGCGTTAATCCGGCTCTGCTTACAGTTTAGTAGTTGAATTACTATCAACCGGCAGGGCAGTCATAGCAAGAATGAAGATTTTGCTTAGAAGTTGGTCTTTTTATACTGCATGTTTGCGAAAAAATCAAAGAGGTTTGGTTAATTTTCTTTGTCGGCAAGCATCATTCGAAAAGCGGTCAGAAAGCCTGTGCCGACAAAATTCAAAGACACTGATTTTTTTTATACCGGTCAAGCAATAGAGGGTAAATTACTATTGTGTGTCATAGTCCAAGTGGTCAAGATACAACTTACAGAGGTGGTCAACTTATAGAGGTCGTCTTCCATTGAGTACATGTGGTGCGTGTCCGGTCTATGAAAATGTGGTCAACTTCGGGAGGTGGTCAATGTAGGGAGGTGGTCAACTATGGAGGTTCTACTGTATATATATATATATATATATATATATATATATATATATATATATATATATATATATATATATATATATATATATATATATATATATATATATATATATATATATATATATAAAAGAGAGAGTAGTACATTATATTCACATAAACCTACAAATTGAACAATGAAAGCACAAAACATTATACTCATACAGTGGAACTGTAGACGCGCAAACAAAAAATGCCAGAAATATTAGCCATGACTAAACATTATAAATTAATATTTGCCATTCAAAGACAAATCTCAGTCCTCAACAGTATTTAACAAGAACAAAAGTTAATATACGGTAATTGGGAATGTGAAGGTCTGATGCTGTTCTTACAATACAAATGACTTTTAACGGGTGAAAGTCAATTAAATATCTGTTAAAGCCAGTTGTATAACTGGAACCACTAGGCCTTTACACCCCTCCCCCTTAATATTGTTCTTGTTTTAAGTTTCTGTTTGATTTTGTTCGGTTTTATCTCGTTTTGGTTTGTTTGTGTTGTTTTGGGTTTTTTTAACATACAAGCATAATTGGTGATTGAGATTTGCCCTATTTACAATGATTTGACAGGTGTGATGCCCCTTTCCAATATCGGAAGTTGTTCATTTTATTTGGAATTGAAAACAATATCCAATACCATAATTCCTGCCGTAAGTACGTCGGTCGGTCACATCGTGCACACCGTCATTTGCGCACTTTTTCTATTTTCGAGAGAGTACATTAACTTTCAACCACAGCTAAGGGGTGCAACTGTGGTTGAAAGTTAGACAATAATTGTATTGTTTCCCTTATATGTACATTTATGAATAAATCATCTGTTTTATTGCAGATTATTATGATCGAAATATGTGTCAGGATCAGATCAAAGGACTGAACTGAAATTAAGTTGTGGATGTATTAATTTTTTTTTTTAAATAAATTAATGAAGAAAAATATCATGTTCAACCTCTGATGGGTTATAATTAGGATATATATTGTTTTCAATTCCAAATGATATGAAACACTGCCGATATGAGAAAGTGGCATCACATTTGTCAAATCATTGTAAATAGGGACAATCACAATTGTGCTTATACGTTAAATAATTTTTTTAACAAAAAAAAAAATAAATTAAAAACAAATAAAAAAAACAAACAAACAAACAAAATCAAGAAGAAACTCTGAACAAGAATAATATTAAAGTGGAGGGATGGAAAGGCCTGGTGGTTCCAGGTATATAACTGACTTTAACCGATATTTAATTGACTTTCATCTGTTAAAAGTCATATGCATTGTAAGAACAGCATCAGACCTTCACATTCCCAGCCACTATATATTAACATTTGTTCGTGTCAAATATTGTTTGACTATATTATGCAGTTCCCTAGGTCTGTCTATTCTCAACACCTCTTCTATATTTATAGGTAAGTTGCAAATAATGTAATATTGGTATTCTCATTTGTTCAACCCATGATTATCATGACACAACGGGCTGATCACCCGTTTGCCAGTCACTTCGATTACGGAAACAACAGCAAATGGGTTGATTTGCCGTTGCCCTAAAGACGCCACTAGGCGTGATGGGAAACAATGGCAAAGAAAACCTATCTGCTGTTGGCACTCCAGAATGTGAAAGGCGACGGTAGCATCACGATTATGTATAAAATGTATTCGATTTTATTCATGTATTAATTTAGAATGTTTTATGCAGATAAACACCTGTCTTATCTCGCTTTCTTGATCAGAACAGATCCATGTATCATTCATATACATGCACACATTCTGAACACTATCATTCAAGGACATATAGGCTTGGGGAACCTATGATCAAAGGCTAGCCACTTGTCACATATTGTCTCCAGATTCATTCGTGTCATACTACAGCAAGAGGTCTAGAATCATAGATCAATAGTGCCTTCTTGGACCAACTCAGGAGCTGTTGAGGATTGTTTCATGTTTACAGGCATTTGGATTTGTCGACGATCCGAATGACTGTATCATGGAACACCTCAAACGAATAGAGATATATCTCATCGACCGATGTCGATGATTGTTGCATGTGTGCAGGCATTTGAGTTTGGCCAACTCGAATTGCTGCACCATGGAACATCGCAATTGAATAGAGTAACGACATGGTACGCATATCTCTATGCATGACGCGTATGTCTCGGTAACGTCATTCGACTTGTGGGTTTTGACCCCTACGGCAGTGTGTTTTAGAAGTGTGGCCATTGCCACTTATATTGTGTGGTATAACCGCTTAAAAGTGTGTGGCGTCGTCCACTTATTGGTTGTGTTGGCTGGGAAGCCACTTGAGCAGTGTATTTCATGGATCAAACGTAAGGCGTATCGTTCCTAACGCAGTTTGTATAATTATGGCAGATTAGCCTGGCGTGGTATGCCAAAGGAACATTATGGTACTAGCAATAGTGTAAGACTAGTATAGATGGATATTTTATAGCTAGCAGTAGACATAAGTCTAGCTTAAGAAGTGTATTGCGAAACTAGCAGGATAATTAAGTCTAGTGCAAAAGGCTATTGTATAAACTAACGACGGGAGTAAGTCTAGTTAGCCTCTGAATTTATGCCAAAGGACATTGGCCGTTTAAAAAGGAACTGACCTCTAACCAGAACTCTAGATAGAGATTAATGAACATGTGTTAATGACATAACGAGAACTCTTGCAGAACGTACATGAATGTGATGTGACTTTTGTTCCCATGTAGTTGGTGTCTGCTCATGGAATGAAATCATTAATTAAATATTTTGAGTCGTCAAAATCACGGTCTTATCAACTGACGTATTCTGAGTTGAGTTAAATGCTGTTTATATTCAACTAATCATGACCAGTGATAATTAATGCCTGAACACGCTGCATCTCACACTGCTAATATAATTAATAAGACAAGAGACTAATTCAGGTCAGTCAATGGTCGAATATTTAATATGAAACATGTTCAGCTAAGAATGCATCACACGGGTTAAAGCAGACAATATCGATACCAACGAACAGTATTACGGAATCCTATAAAAGTGATATAAGAACCCGAAGGACTTCGACTGTAGGAACAGAATACGCATATAACAACTTGGTCATCCTAAATACTTGGTGTCATAACCGAAGTTGTAAAAGAAGTCCTTAACAAACTGGTGTCAGAGGCGTTTGGATTTCGGGAATACTGCAACACCCCATCAAGTATCGAAGAAAGCGAAATCGACGATGAACGTTTGAAGGTCCGGGTGACCAAGTCCATGTGTGGTGCCGAATGCTGGACTGATCATCGCCTCATTGTATCTAAACTTAAAGTTCGTATCCAACCAGCCAGGCGCCCTCAGGGGAAGAAAACTCAAAAGAGGCTGGATGTCACCAAACTAAAGAAGACAACAATCAAACAGTCATTTACTGACACCTTAGAAGACCGTCTCAAATCTATCTCGCTAGACGGCCAAAGTGTGGAAACAAATTGGGCAGCCCTAAGTGAGCAGATCTACAACACTGCTACAGAGGTCCTGGGTCCTTCCATCAAGAAACAAAATGACTGGTTTGATGAGAACTCAGATGATATAAAGCAGATGTTGGCTGAGAAACACCATCTCCATAAAGCATATTTAAATGATCCAAAATCTACATCCAAGAAAGACGCTTTCAACAACATGCGTAGAATCGTCCAACATAAACTACGCCAGATGCGGGATTCATGGCTGAGTAATAAAGCAGATGAGATCCAAGGCTTTGCTGACAGCCATGACTTGAAAAACTTTTACCTTGCACTCAAAGCGGTCTATGGTCCAACATCATCAGGATCATTTCCCCTCCTTAATGCAGATGGAAAAACACTAATTACAGACAAGGAAAAAATTCTCCAACGCTGGGCTGAACATTTTAATAATATCTTGAACCAGCCATCATCTATTAACGACGAAGCCATCATCCGCCTGCCCCAAATTCCTATAAATGAAGCATTAGATGATGTACCAACTCTGGAGGAAACTAAAAAAGCGATTCGTCAACTGTCTAGTGGAAAGGCCCCTGGCTCCGATTCAATTCCTGTTGAGGTTTATAAAGATGGCGGTGCAGTTCTGATAGAGAAACTTCATATGATCTTCCAGCAAATGTGGCAGAGTGAAACCATCCCACACGATCTCAAAGATGCCTCAATTATACATCTATATAAACGTAAAGGTAATCGCCAAGACTGCAACAATCATCGAGGCATCTCTCTTTTATCAATCGCTGGGAAGATATTCGCCAGAATCCTTTTGAATCGCCTTACGGCTCATCTTGACAAAGGTCTTTTACCTGAAAGTCAGTGTGGATTCCGGAAAGAACGTGGAACCACAGATATGGTGTTCGCTGCAAGACAGCTACAAGAAAAATGCCAAGAACAGCACTGTGACCTGTACACAGCTTTCATCGACTTGACAAAGGCGTTCGACACGGTCAGTAGAGAGGGTCTATGGAAGATCATGGCAAAATACGGCTGCCCAAAGAAATTTATCACAATAGTGCAGCAACTGCATGATGGAATGCAGGCTAGAGTTCAGGAAAACGGTGAGCTATCAGAGCCTTTCCCCGTCTCAAATGGAGTTAAACAAGGGTGCGTACTTGCACCGACTCTGTTCAGTATCATGTTTTCTGCTATGCTGACTGATGCTTTTAGAGACGGGGACACAGGAATCGACATTAGTTATCGTATTGATGGAAAATTGTTTAACCTTAGGAGGCTTCAAGCAAAAACCAAGGTCAAATCACACACCATCAGAGATCTTCTGTTTGCTGATGATTGTGCCCTCAATTCCTTCTCAGAGGCTGATCTGCAGCATAGTGTGGATAGATTCTCCGAAGCCTGCGCCAACTTTGGGCTTACCATCAACACGAAGAAAACAGAAATCGTGTACCAACCAGCTCCTGGCACAGTTTATACTGAGCCAGTCATCAAGGTTAATGGTGAGAAACTGAATGTTGTGAACAGATTCACATACCTTGGTAGCACACTATCCCAGAACATTGTCATTGATGATGAGGTGAACACCAGGATCTCCAAAGCCAGCAGCACATTTGGCAGACTATACACCAACGTTTGGCATCGAAGTGGCATTAGTCTACAGACAAAGCTGAAGGTATACAGAGCTGCGGTGCTTCCAGTGCTGCTATATGCATGTGAAACATGGACTGTATACAGGCGCCACGTAAAGAAGCTAAACCACTTCCATACAGTCTGTCTCAGGAAGATAATGAACATCAAATGGCAAGACAAGATCCCGGATACCGCCGTTCTTGACAGAGCTGGTATCCCTAGTATTGATAATATTCTGATGCAGTCACAAATTCGCTGGGCAGGTCATGTAGTCCGCATGCCAGACCATCGACTGCCAAAGATACTCTTTTATGGTGAGATGCAGAAGGGTAAACGCTCCCATGGTGGCCAAAAGAAGCGCTTCAAAGACACGTTAAAGACGTCATTGAAAACCTTTGACATAAACCCAGACACATGGGAAGCTGCTGCGCAAGACCGAACTGCTTGGCGCACATCTCTTTGTAAAGGTGCAGCAGCATGCGAATCATCCAGAAGAGCAGCAGCAGAACAGCGGAGACAAGCTAGAAAGGACCGTGAAATAAAACCTTCACATGAAGCAAACATTCCCTGCCCACACTGTCCAAGATCTTTCCAGGCCCGCATCGGGCTCTTCAGTCACCTTCGTACCCATAGACTAACCTAACATATTCTTAAATAATTGGATGAAAAGAGTGGTCTTCATCACCCGTGATGGACGAACAACCATTTAATATGAAACATGTTCAGCTAAGAATGCATCACACGGGTTAAAGCAGACAATATCGATACCAACGAACAGTATTACGGAATCCTATAAAAGTGATATAAGAACCCGAAGGACTTCGACTGTAGGAACAGAATACGCATATAACAACTTGGTCATCCTAAATACTTGGTGTCATAACCGAAGTTGTAAAAGAAGTCCTTAACAAACTGGTGTCAGAGGCGTTTGGATTTCGGGAATACTGCAACACCCCATCAAGTATCGAAGAAAGCGAAATCGACGATGAACGTTTGAAGGCAAGATCATTCATTCAAACCAAGCTGGCAACAATTTTGCGCATGTCAGTAAGTGACGTCACTATATCAATGCCGTCAACGCTAATAGTCAACTTTGCCGGAGGGAATCCTAAATTTTCTTCCAGGAAAACCACAAGATTTCAATTCTTCACTTTCTTTTACTGATTACTCTGTATAGTCTCCCTTATTTACTTTATAAGTGTAAATTGTTGTCGCATAACTGAGAAATCATTTCATTGTAATTCATTTGATTGTTTTCATTGTCTTTGTCACATGTTCTTGGAACTTGTTTGTTATTGAGTGATATATTTATGTACATATTATAGTGAGTTCTATATCCTGGTGTATATTATAGACTATTGAAGGTACTCAGAAACCTAGTATCATGTCTACACTACAGGAATTCATTGATATTGGAAAAAGTTATGGGAAATCAGGAGCGGAACTACAAAGTTTTGCAGATACGAAATATGATGAATATTTATCGCGTCTGGAAAGAATTGAACAGCGCGAAGCGACTAAACGAGCTGAGGAGCTTAGGAAGTTTGAATTAACCCAAGAGAGGGAACTGAAAGAAAAGGAAATGGCCCAACAAGATAAAGACAGAGAATTCGAGAAAGATAAAATGGCTCAACAAGAGAAAGAAAGAGAACTAGAGAAGGAGAGAATGGCACAACGAGATAAAGAAATGGAATTAAGAAGAATGGAACTGATGCAACTAGACCAAGCCCATAGAAATGCCATGGAGCTTGAAGCATTAAAACTTCATGCAGAAAAAGAAAAAGCTTTAGAATTAGCTAAAGTGCAGTCTGAACAGACTAAGACTGCGGCTGGTACAAATATTTTCCATCTGAAGCTAAAAATGCCACATTTTGATCAAACTCGCGATTGCATTGACTCTTTTTTATCTAGATTCATCATGAAAGTCACCGCCTTGAACATCCCCAAGGAAAGATGGAGCAGTCTTTTGCTTGATTTTTTGACTGGTGACTCACTTAAATGTTTCATGAGTCTTGATGAAAAGAGTAGAAACGATTTCGAAGTCGTAAAAGAGGTATTACTAAGACGTTTCCAGTTAACTGAGTCTGGATTCAGAGATCGTTTTCATGCGGCTAAGCCAAGTAAGGATGCAGATTTTGGTGAATTCATTGCATCAATTAAGCATTTTTTTAGCAGATGGATTGATCTCTCTGGTATTAATAAAACTTATGAAGGTATCATAGATCTCATGCTGCGAGATAAAGTTTTATCCGCATGCAGTACCGAATTAGAAGCATTTTTACAGGAAAGACATCCTATTTCGATCGATGAGTATGAAAAACTCGGAAGACAGTATCAGACCGCACATCAGAATAAAGATGTTCATAGATCGTCTATTCGAGATCCTATACCTGTGTGCGCGGCACACCATGATCAGAGACTTCGATCGAAGAGCTTTGATGGACATTCTCGTTCAGATTATTATCAATCCGACAGAGGTTTTTTAACTTCCGTCGTCATCGCTCTCCTTCGAATTCATATCGACGAGGTTATAGAGGATATTCACCTCATGATCATGGGTATCACAGAGCCAGGTATTATGATGATTCACATCAGAAAGGATACTATAAACACAGATCATCTTATGGTAGGGATGCCAGGAAGGATGACTCTACTGATTTTTATTATAGCAATAAAAAGTCAATCAATAATAACAAAGGTAATGCCAGATCTCCGTCGAGAGACAAAAGTAAACATAGACATGCAAATAATTGCAGTGTCAAAAAGGAGAAAGGTAATGATGAAAATGATCATGCGAACGCATGTATGGTAATGAATGATACATGTTATGAGTGTCAATCAAAAAACAGATTAAAGTCTACAATTACACTTGATTGTGGTCATTGTATGCCTACAATGTCGGCATGTGTAAATGTCGGTTATCTTACATTTCATCCAGGAATATTGGATGGCAAGGTAGTGAGAGTTTTGCGTGACACGGGGTCCTCAACGATAGGCATAAAGCACTCGCTTATCGAGCCCTCTGCTTTTACAGGCAAATCAGTTAAGTGTGTCACATTTGGTGGGAATATAGAAACTTTCCCTGTGGCACGAGTATACATTGATACTCCTTTTTACACAGGCACTGTTTATGCCTGCGGCTTGAGAGCACCCATTACTGAAATTATAATAGGAAACATACCAGGAGTTAAGGATTGCACTCCTGAGGAGATTGCAATGTGGGTTGAATCTCACCCACAGGTGGCGAATGCTGTTGTAACGAGAGCACAACAGTTAGCTACGGACATGGCTACACCACCTCTTCCTATAATAGATACAATTATGTCTCAAATTGGCACTGTTACACCTTCTGTTTTTGCAGAAAAACAGAAGAGTGACCCAACATTACAATGATTGTTTAGCCGAGCAGATCAAAAAACGATTAAATACACAGGAGTGGCTAAACAGTGGTTCAAGATAAAAAAAATCAATACTCACTAGATATTTTGATAATGGTAAAACAATCATACATCAAGTGGTAGTTCCTAAGGAATACAGACCATTGGTCCTACAAACAGGTCATGACTCCCCTATGGCAGGTCATATGGGGATCAAAAGAACATTGTTTCGTGTTACGTCACAATTTTATTGGCCTGGGGTTAATAAAGATACAAAGTTATACTGCAAATCATGTACGACATGCCAAGGTATAGCACGTAAGGGCAGATTCCATCGGCACCCTTACAAATTACAGACGTGCCTGAAAGACCTTTCAAAAAGATTGCAGTGGATATAGTGGGTCCTTTATCAATTACTTCAAATAATGGATTTCGTTACATTTTAACTTGCGTAGATCTTTGCACGCGTTGGCCAGAAGCCATACCGTTGAAAACCATCACGACTGCATCTGTGTCTGATGCATTATTTTCGATATTTTGTCGAATCGGTTTTCCGGAGGACATTTTGTCAGATCAAGGATCACAATTTACGTCCAACATTATGAGGGATTTAGAATCCATGTTATCTGTTCACCACTCGTTTTGTAGTGCCTACAGGCCCCAATCAAACGGTGTGTGCGAGCGCTATAATAGCACTCTAAAACAGATGTTATCTAAGATAACTGAGGAATGCCCTCGGGAATGGGACCGACTCCTCCCGGCTGCTTTATTCGCTTTTCGTGAAGTGCCTCACGAAAGCACGGGATGGTCTCCGTTCGAATTGGTTTATGGTTCGAATCCTCGCGGACCAATGATGATACTCAAAGATTTGTTGGTTGGAGCATCAATTGATACAGCCACTCGAAACAGCTACAAGTTGGTTATTGATCTCCGACAGCGAATCATCGATGCGTGCATTTATGCGTCCCAGAGTATAGAATCAGCTACTCAACGATCAAGATTATTACATAACCAAAAGAGAATATTAAGATCCTTCAAACCAGGTGAAAAAGTTTGGTTATTGCTACCTCATAACGATAACAAATTACTAATATCATGGCAAGGTCCATTTGATATTATCAAACAAGTCACAGATGTTGACTATTCTGTGAACGTTAGAGGGAAAATCAAAACCTTCCATGTCAACATGCTAAAATTAGCAGTTGAAAGACCACAGGAATTAATTCCTGTCATTAACTATTAGTGATTCTTCACATCATACTGCTTCTTTTGCAGTTGTCCATGAGGAAGATAACGGGCTGATCACCCGTTTGCCAGTCACTTCGATTACGGAAACAACAGCAAATGGATTGATTTGCCGTTGCCCTAAAGACGCCAATAGGCGTGATGGGAAACAATGGCAAATAAAACCTATCTGCTGTTGCCCTAAGACGCCACTAGGCGTAATGGCCACTGACTGTTTTGACGGTCGGTGGCTAAGGACGGAAGAAGAAGAATGAGGAAGATACCACGTCGTCTATCCCTTTACAATTCCAATTACCTTCTTTGCAATCATCGGAATCTTGGAAGGACGTGACTATTTCTTCTTCACTATCTTCTTCACAACAAGATCAAGTTCGGGATATTCTTATTTCTTTCAATGATGTCCTCACTGACCTTCCAGGTCAGACATCACTTATATCCCATGACATTACTCTTACTGATTATAAACCTATCAAACTTAGACCCTATCCTATATCTTTACACCACAAAGATAGGGTAGAGAAAGAGTTAAAAGAGATGATACGTTTGGGTGTGATATCTCCTTCGGAATCACCATATGCATTCCCAATGGTGATTGTTAAGAAGAAGGATGATTCTTTACGTATTTGTATTGACTTTAGGCAATTGAACAAAATTACAATCACAGACGGGGAGCCTATGCCTCTTTTAGATGATCTTCTGTCAGAATTATCTAATGCTATTTTCTTTAGCAAACTAGATCTCTCTAAAGGCTACTGGCAAATCCCTCTTGCCGAAAATGCCAAACCTTACACAGCCTTCACAACTCCTTTTGGTCTCTACCAATGGAATTACATGTGTTTTGGTTTAGTGAATGCACCAGCGACGTTTGTGCGCATGATGCGCCGCCTTCTTGGCGATCGTAAAGATGTCATCACGTACATCGATGACATCTGCCTATTTCATGACTCGTGGGAAGACCATATTGATGGTTTAACTTCTCTTCTACATACGTTACGTATGCATGATTTGACTGTGCGACCTTCAAAGGTCCAAATAGGTTGTCAGGAAATTTCTTTTCTTGGTCACCGCATAGGTAACCACAAACTATATCCTGACGACAATACAGTCAAAAGAATTTTAGAGATTTCTACCCCTTCATCTAAGAAGCAGGTTAGAAGCATTTTGGGCTTAATTAATTATTACCATAAATTCATCCCGCATTTCGCACAACTATCTACACCTTTGTCCGCACTGTTGACCAAAGGTAGTCCTAATAAGGTACGTTGGGACCAAGATTGCGAAAGCGCCCTGGTAACAATTAAGAAATTATTTAGTAATGCACCTATATTATTATTACCGAATATACATATTCCATTCATACTTCAATCAGATGCCTCGAGTTACTCAATGGGTGGATGTTTGCTACAATGCTACAAGGAAACACTCCATCCTTGTTTCTACGTATCAAGGAAACTAACTTCGGCTGAACAGAAGTATGCGACAGGTGAACGTGAGCTACTGTCAATGGTCTGGTGCCTGGAGAAGCTGTCAAGATATCTCATCGGCACGCACTTTTACATTATGACGGACCACAGTTCTCTTACGTACATAACATCTAGAACAATACGTAACTCTCGAATACACCGATGGTACTTGTTGATTCAGGAATTTTCGTTTACGATTCTGCCTATTGCTGGATCAGACAATAACTTGGCGGATCTTTTATCGCGCAACTCCTCTGATAAGAAAATGAATTAACTCTTTAGTTACCATTTTGAGAAGTGCTATTATTATTGTTATAAAATTTATTGTGTGTACTTAGTATGATGATAATACAGGTGGATAGTACTTATACTAATATATTATAGAGACGTACATCTTCTCCACCACTGTCTCACGTGCCACAAGTGTCACGTTTGGAAGTGAGGGGGATGATGTTGAGGATTGTTTCATGTTTACAGGCATTTGGATTTGTCGACGATCCGAATGACTGTATCATGGAACACCTCAAACGAATAGAGATATATCTCATCGACCGATGTCGATGATGGTTGCATGTGTGCAGGCATTTGAGTTTGGCCAACTCGAATTGCTGCACCATGGAACATCGCAATTGAATAGAGTAACGACATGGTACGCATATCTCTATGCATGACGCGTATGTCTCGGTAACGTCATTCGACTTGTGGGTTTTGACCCCTACGGCAGTGTGTTTCAGAAGTGTGGCCATTGCCACTTATATTGTGTGGTATAACCGCTTAAAAGTGTGTGGCGTCGTCCACTTATTGGTTGTGTTGGCTGGGAAGCCACTTGAGCAGTGTATTTCGTGGATCAAACGTAAGGCGTATCGTTCCTAACGCAGTTTGTATAATTATGGCAGATTAGCCTGGCGTGGTATGCCAAAGGAACATTATGGTACTAGCAATAGTGTAAGACTAGTATAGATGGATATTTTATAGCTAGCAGTAGACATAAGTCTAGCTTAAGAAGTGTATTGCGAAACTAGCAGGATAATTAAGTCTAGTGCAAAAGGCTATTGTATAAACTAGCGACGGGAGTAAGTCTAGTTAGCCTCTGAATTTATGCCAAAGGACATTGGCCGTTTAAAAAGGAACTGACCTCTAACCAGAACTCTAGATAGAGATTAATGAACATGTGTTAATGACATAACGAGAACTCTTGCAGAACGTACATGAATGTGATGTGACTTTTGTTCCCATGTAGTTGGTGTCTGCTCATGGAATGAAATCATTAATTAAATATTTTGAGTCGTCAAAATCACGGTCTTATCAACTGACGTATTCTGAGTTGAGTTAAATGCTGTTTATATTCAACTAATCATGACCAGTGATAATTAATGCCTGAACACGCTGCATCTCACACTGCTAATATAATTAATAAGACAAGAGACTAATTCAGGTCAGTCAATGGTCGAATATTTAATATGAAACATGTTCAGCTAAGAATGCATCACACGGGTTAAAGCAGACAATATCGATACCAACGAACAGTATTACGGAATCCTATAAAAGTGATATAAGAACCCGAAGGACTTCGACTGTAGGAACAGAATACGCATATAACAACTTGGTCATCCTAAATACTTGGTGTCATAAATAGAAGCCTCACAACAACCGAAGTTGTAAAAGAAGTCCTTAACAGGAGCATCATATATTGCTATCTATCTTCGAGTACTCTGCCCCATCATTGCTTGGATGGCATGGTACAAGACCTGCAACCAATACTGCTGTGTAGTATTATTGAAGGACATTCACAGAGATTAAATGATAATATTCAATGTGAAATATTCAAGCAGCCATTGTGAGTGGTCACAGCGAATTAACTATTTGTGTCATTATGAACAAACTGTTCTGAAATAATAGTCAAGACAAGAGACAATTTAGTTATAAAGGAAAATTTGGATGAACCTTCTATTCTATTTTGAAGATTCCAGAAAAGACTTTTATTAGTTAATGAGTGAAACTCAACTATTATGTAACTGTGTAATTAACCTTTTATTCATTCAATTTTTCATCATTTTCATCATTCATAATTTGCACAAGAAGAAAACAAAAGATAGATGTCCATAATAAATGATTCAGTAATTGTAATTCTCTGACTTATCAATTTTATATTGTTGCATTTTGAGTTTTACTGAATTGTTGATTATCATAGGTTAGTTACTAGTAAAGGTGGCATCTCAGGCTCTAACTTTCATCTGATTACTATCTGAAGTAGAGACCTTCACAGCCGTGACTATCCTGTGATATCAGTGCTCTTCTCTGACACTGGGGCTATATTCTTCTCAGACATAATTCTTTTCTGTTCTATCAGTAACTACTACTGACAACTATACTCATGAAAACCTTTCGCTACATCAACAACGCTTTTCTGTTCCTGAATATATAATCTTTCGAAACGAGAGGAAGGATAACCAAAAAGGAGGAGTAGTAGCATTTATGGTTTATAAAACATATATAATAACTGACTGTAAATCTTTTGGAACAGAAAATTTAGAAGGAATACATGTAAAATTATCTAGTGAATTAGGGGAAATTAAAATCATTAACCTCTACTGTTCAAGTGGAAATATAAATGATAGAGATATTGCAGAAGTAAAGAAGAGATTAAACGTGAGGATAAGGGGTAGTCTGATGGAGTGCTCATGTGGATGATGGCAGATAATTGGTGGATTGGGTGTCATCCCGGACACACTCGGGCTTTCTCACTACTTTTCACATTGTTAACAACAGGACAGTAATGAGAGACTTTACTTTTTTCTTTCTTTTATTTTTGTTTTTGTTTGTATTTGTTGTTTATTTTAATTGTTTGTTTGTTGTTTTTTTAAGGGGAGGGCGCACATTCACATTTTGACATGTGAGCGTTAATTAAATATCCGTTAGTCAGTTATTGTTGAGAGCGCATCGTGGGGCAAAGCGATTTTTAAAAGTGTTTTGGGAGAGATCGCTCTGCACCAAGATGTACCTCACCAGAACACAGAATAACTATGATGCTGGAATGTAACTACACACGGTTACGAGGCATGACGTAGTGTACATTCTACTTGTGGGCTTGGACCCGTATGGACAGTGTCGGCTAGCACGTTTCACTAGCTTTGCCCTCAAACAAATGTAATTATCTGATTAACCGTCCAACGTATTAATGCCATTTTTTGCATACGATGTTATATTGGGTTAGACCCAACAAATATATACTTTATATCTGTGCATCTTGTCTAGTTACCATAAACGAATGAAATCCTTTGATCTTTGTCGGCATACTAATTATTGTGCATCGAAAAAAGAAATTTTACCACTTCAGTCACAGATTCTGTGAATTGATTAGTCATAGGCGTGTCTACTATTACAATAATGTGGCCATCACGTTTGCATATGAATACCTGTTGAAGATGATTTCTTAAATGATCTGCATGCGACATACTCGTGACATTGTTTGTCATTGACATTTAGTGCGGTACCAAACTGGACCTTCTTTGATCTAATTATTTCAAAAGGTATCACCACTTTGCGGTTCATAAATATCATAATGGAACGTTGCTCCTCTACTGTGCTTGTAAATAACGGTAAGGTCATCTTTAAAGAAATTAAACATCATCCGAATCGTAATCAGTTGTCTCTTAGAAATTGATAATCAATCTCGGCTGAATAAAGGACAAACTATCATTCGTCCAATATTCCTCTTCCCCTTGTAACACATCGTTCACACATTTCTTCCAATAATCCCTGGCTATATTAGAGATGGCGGCTTCTGTAAGTATTTCAACATCTTTTAATTTGAACGTTCTATTTTCTGTTGCTACCTGTTCCTTAATTTTAGCCCAGACTAATTCTATTGGGTTTAAGTGAGAATGGTAAGGAGGCAGTCTTAAACATCTGTGACCATGTTCATGGATTGTCTTGTCTATGTGAAATATCTTTGTATGCTGTGTCTTTTTTACAATTCCAAGTAATTCAGGCTTCAGGGACATTTCGTTGAATGGAATGTGGTTTTTGGTCAGCCAAATCCTAATTACATCTTTAGTACTTGATGAATTAGGAACTTTATCTTCTGGTGCCACAACGTTGTGATATGAAGCATTGTCCATTATCAAACACGACGGTCTATCCAATGAAGGAAGTACATGATTCACAATCCAATCTTGAAATATCTTGCCATTCATCTCTGTATGATAATCCCTATTATCTGTAGATTTTGAAACAAATATGAGTTCAGTATTATTTAGAAGCCCATGATGGCTGCTTCATGCATGTGCAATTATTAGGCGCTGTCCTTTGCTGCTTGGTACTAGTCGCTTAGTTGTCCCATCAGATGATTGCCATTCTCGTTCATTACTGTGGTGCGCATTGATCCAAGTTTCATCTAAATACACAAAATCATAACAATCTCTTCTCATTTCTCTGACCTCGCGTAAATATTTGCTTCTCATTGCAACTATATGAGGCTTCTCACAAATAAGGTTTCTACCACCAACATATTTTCTAAAAGTGAATCCCAAACTCCTAATAGTCCTCCAAAGCATAGATTTGGAAATATCAATGTCATTATTCTTTCTTAACCAAATTTTCAATTTCCTTAAAGTCACTGCCTCATTATTGTGAAACATATTGCAAATTTCTCTGCGGATCAATTCTCTGTCAAAATTATCCACCACTCTTGGCTTAATTTTCGTGTGTATAACACTGGAATTAGAAATTTCAGATGTCGCTATCCAGCGGTGCAATGATCGTTTGCTTATCCCCAAGGCATGAATAGTCCTCTTTTGTGGGTTTGAAATAGAATGATATAGTTTTCCTCGAGTAGCTTCATTGCAGAAATACTTAAAAATCCTATTTGTGATTTGCTGTAATGTCATAAAATGTACTCGTAGACTCATTTTTCCTACTTAACCACACAATACTTTTTGTAGACACGCCACTGATTGACAATGTGTGGGTAACACCGGATATAATCTGTTTTATGTTCAAGAAGTGCATTTTCACGCAATTTCACACTAAAATCATGACAATTGTTAGATAAACCAATCATGTGCAAATGAGGACGTATAATTTACTGTAGACATTTCAAAATGTGTGAGTGTGATGTGTGTTGGCAAGTAGACGTTTGATATTATATCGCAAAGAAACGAAAATTGAAACCAATGGCTGCATTTTAATGAAAAATTTAATTCATAGGGTCTATACCATTTCAAATTCACACACACAATTTCACTTATATGCGTTATATATTCGCTGAGCTATAGCATTTTGAAGTTGGGCAAAGCTAGTGAAACGTGCTATAAGTGTAGCGAAGTCTACTTAAAAGGTGTCTATATGATTCAGATTTCGATGTAGAAATCAATGCTAATCGTTCGTTGACTATGATAAAATCTGCATTTTCAAAGCATCCTATTCTAACGATTCCTGATGCTCGAAAAATCTTTTTTCTCAGAACGGACGCTTTGGGGACAGGCATGGGTGTCTGATGCAACGATGGGGCGACAGACTTCACCCATGTGTGTACATCAGCAGGAAGCTTCTACCAGCAGAACAACGTTACGCAGCTGGTGGACGTGAATTGCTTGCAATAGTTTGGTCGATTTCCAAACTTTCCAAATATCTACTAGGCTACAAGTTCATACTTCAAACAGATCACGCGCCATTGACAGCACTCAACACCAAGACGTACAACAACCCAAGACTACACCGCTGGTTCCTCTTGTTGCAAGAATTCCACTTTGATATCCAACCAATTCGTGGATCCGACAATTGGCTAGCTGATCTGCTGTCCAGGTGGTCTGATGAAAAGAACTGATACTATATTGAATTTCCTAATTAAGAATCATCTCGTTTAAGGTTATTCACAAAGACTTGAGAAAAAGAGATACAGAGTGACATAATGCTTATAAATACAAAACTCGCTGTTCCCTCTTACTAGCTACAAAACGACAGTTGACATTTCAAGAGTGGATTAACGAATAAATTGCCCAAGGTTTCCAGAATCAAATAACTTTGATAGACAAAAATATTAACATTATACCGTGTATTGGCATATAGCATATACAATGTTTCCGGTACATCCAGGGTAATGACATACAGACTCACGCGTATATATACAATGGAAGATGACACAGTGATATCTACTTGTGTAAATTGAGAACAAACTTTAAAAACTTATAACCTATAGGTAGTTTGTGTAGTTAAACATAATTAAACATTTATTGATATTTTGTTTACACTTTTAATCACTTTTGATCGGAAGTCATCGGTTTTGATCGAGATTAATCGGTTTTAATCGCGATTGATCATTTTAATCGAAATTAATCGGTTTTAATCGATAATAATCATTTTATCTGAATTGATCGGTGTTCATTTAAGGGGAGGAGCTACCCTGAAATGCTATTTTCGTTATTAAGTGCTGGATTTCAATGAAAATGCACAGACTTAACCTATATCAATACTAGATACGAAAAATGATTAGCTTTATGGCACTGCACTACTGGTTGCCATAGAAACGGCGGCCATATTGGATTCTATTGTTCTATTTCAATTTGCTAAGGCTTTTTTATTTATTACGCTATGAATACCAAATATGAACACAATGTTTATCATTATATTTTAAAACTTTTCGATTGGTGGATTTTTGATAACTTTAATACAAAAAAAGTTGTAGGACTTTGAATATAGTGTCTAAAAAAGTAACAAATTTTGATAAATTTTACATTACTTTTTGCAATAAATCAAAAGTTTGATCAGATACTCAAAATCCAGCAATATGAAAGTTTTAAAAGATTATGGGCAACATATGTGCCAATTTTTTATGTCAATTAACACATAAGTGTGGAAGTTTTAAGGAAATTAGGATGAGAAAATTAGATTTTGAGAAAATCGCATTTTTCTCCATAAATAGACTACAATTAAATAAGTCTGTAATATTGCCCCTGAAAAATTGCTTACTTGTCATTTAGAACATACTGGTAGCATAGCCAGCTTCCTCTGCAGCTTCCTTTCTGGCTTTCTGTTGAAATTTGTGCCTAATTTCCTTCCTTGTCTTAGTGCAGTTTTCTGCCGTTTTAGAGCTGAGCAATATTGGATTCTTTGTTCTATTTCAATTTGCTAAAGCTTTTTTATTTATTAAGCTATGAATACCAAATATGAACACATTAGGGACATATGGTTTAATTGCTATGATCTGATTGAATGCTTTGCTATCACAATCACTTTACACGGTGTAGCAAAATATATGTCGCGTCAGATAACAGCTTCACAAATCACTACCTGCCTCAGCTTCCATGACACTTGAACTTCCTAGAAAGAGGTAAATGTTTACATTAGTAAAATTTCAAATAAAGATGTAAACAAGCATTAATAAACTGTGTCTTAAAGTACAATGGGAGCAAAACAATACATGTAAGTCATGAAATATGTTTCTAAACTTGATATTTATGGAGATCAAAATAAATTACATGAATGTCTATGCTTAGACAAGGGGAAACTTAAGTAAGTTTCAAAAGTAAATACCTTCAAAATGTATATGACAGCCTTGCTTCACTTTCCATTTGATGAAGTTTCCAATCTTTCTTCTGGTACCAAGAACCGGCTGTTGCACATGTCTGGCAGGCATTTTTTAAATAACACATAAGCATCTGTGACAAGACATGTCAATAAAAATACACAAGAAACAAACATTAAATTGAGGAAACAAATATGCACTATGCTTACAAGAATCATTGATAATGTACTGAATTATGTTTTTGAGAAAGTCACCCGTTATTCTGTAAAACTCAGGAAAACATGATGATTTTAATCGACTGTCTACTACCTCGTAAATAGCTAGATTTTTCATGTAACTCCCTGGTGGTTGAAATGAAGCACAGTGGGCCGCCTTCTTTGATGTCATTCCAGTAAGTAGTCAACGTCGTAAGGTTTAGGGTTAGGTTAAGATTCTTAAACCTGGTTGAAATGAGTCACTGTGGGCCGCCTTCTTAGATGTCATCCCAGTAAGTCGCCAACGTCGTTATGGTTAGGTTTAGGATACATTTACGTAACCATTAGCCCTTTTTACTGCGTCTCTGAATTCTAATCTAAGGAACTATCGTACAGACGGTCCTGTCTGCTTCATTTCAACCACTAAGCCTAACCCTTACTCCTGTTTACTGCGTCTCTAAATTCTTGTCAAAGGCCACATCGAACAAACGGTCCGCTATGCTTTATTTCAACATTCCTTGCCTGAGTAGTAATGTCCCAGTTTTTACCATTATATCGTCACAATAAGTACGTTTTACCTGCAGTGTGGGATAAGTGTTGCTTCCATCTCTAACTCTGGCCTATTCCAGTTGGAGGTAACGAGAGCATCTCGTTTTTTTAGGCATTGTCACATCAATAACAAATCATAACTGAGATTCCGTAAACACGCAGCCATATTGTTGCCGGTCACGTGAACGCGAACAGCCAATTAAAAATTTAGAATCGAGGGGAAACCCTTTTTGTTGACCTGGAAATTATAAATTTCCAATCTGGCATTTGGAATCCCGAAATAAGTGACCTGCTTACAGTAAAGTGCAGATTTTGACGAATCCAACGATGTATAATATGTAGGGGTGTAAGCTTGGTTGCTATGGGAAAAACTAAGTCCAATTAGGCTTATTTTCTCGAGTTTGAGAAAATCTCTTTGTACCATACCTTTTTCAAAGTCAAAATACATATTGTTAGAGTGCATTTTGACATTTAATTCTGTTATATTTAGATTCAGGAAATGTTAAAGTATCAGAAAATGGACTAATCCCAAAATCCATCATTTTTGTATTTTGACGTTAATTTCATGCCCGCTCCTGGCCAGGAAGCTTCTACCAGCAGAACAACGTTACGCAGCTGGTGGGCGTGAATTGCTTGCAATAGTTTGCCAGCAACTATAAACTAACCCTTGCAAATACACTATTTCCTCATAAGTTATCAAGAAGAACAACGTGGCATGCCCCAAAAACTGAGATACATAACCAAATTGATTTTATTCTTGTATCCAAAAGATTCAAGTCCAGCATTAATAAAGCCAAGACTAGGACCTTTCCTGGCGCCGACATTGGTAGTGATCACGACATGGTATTGATGACGCTCAAGCTTAAACTCAAAAAGAACTATAATCAAAACAGATGTTCTCAGTTAAGATTCAATTTAGACAAATTGAAAGATCCAGAAATCGCGGGAATCTTTGAGGCAACTGTTGGAGGAAAATTCGCAGCTCTCAACTTTTTGGAGGATGATATCAACTCAATCACAGAGAACATGAAAGACGTGCTCTTGAATCAGCAACAGAAATACTTGGTAAAAAAAAGAAAATAAACAAACCATGGGTTACAGATGAAATTCTGAAGTTATGTGATACACGGCGAGAAATGAAAAAGGTTAAGAAAGAGGTTCCTGAAGCAGCATGGCAATACAGTATGGTGAATAAAAATATTAGAAAGAAAATGAAACAGGCCAAAGAAAAAATGGGTAGCTGATCAATGTGAGTCCATTAATACGGGGCTAATAAAAGGTAACAGCAAGGCAGTTTTTGACACATTAAGAAGACTATCAAAACCCCAACAGCCCAGGGTAACTGTCATAGAAGATAGCAATGGGGCTCTGCTCAATGAAAAAACAGCTGTAATGAGAAGGTGGACAGAATATTGTAAAGAATTATATAACTGTAAACTTGACACTGACTATAGCATATTAAACAACATTAATTGTGAAAACAGGGAACTCGGAAATGCAGCAATATTACGGGAAGAAGTGGAAGAGGCTAAATGTTCGATGAAAGAAGGGAAGTCACCGGGTGTGGATAATATACCAGCAGAGCTCTTGAAATATGGAGGACCAGATATAGTAAAAATCATGACAACAATTTGCCAGAAGATATGGAGTACCAAAAAATGGCCAAAAGAATGGACGCAGTCATTAGTAATACCGCTTCCAAAGAAAGGAAATCTAAAAATGTGCAAGAACTACAGAACCATTAGCCTTATTAGTCATCCAAGTAAGGTGATGTTAAGGATACTTTTGAACAGAATAAAACAGAAATCAGAAGAAATCTTGTCAGAGGAACAGGCTGGCTTTAGACCAAAAAGAAGTACCTCAGAACAAATCTTCAATATTAGATTACTGATCGAAAAACATCTGCAGCATCAACATGATTTATACCATAACTTCATCGATTTCACAAAAGCCTTCGATTGAGTCTGGCATGAAGGTTTATGGCAAATAATGAGAAAATTCAATTTTGATACCAACATCATAGATATCATTGAAGCACTATACAAGGACGCAAGCAGTGCTGTTTTTGCAAGCAATGACATTGGAGAATTTTTCAAAACAAACTGTAGGAGTTCGCCAGGGATGTATCCTGTCACCAGTGCTCTTTAACATTTATCTAGAACATATTATGCAGGAGGCTCTCTACAATTAGAAATCAACCATAGCGATGGGAGGCCGACCTCTGTGTAATCTACGTTTTGCTGATGATATTGATCTGATAGCTGGAACAGAATCAGAACTTCAAGACCTTACCTCTAGACTGGAGAAAGTAACAAGAACGTATGGGATGGAAATTAATATAGAAAAAAGCAAGATATTGGTGAATAGCCATAAGAAACATGTTCCGACCAACATTACGTTAAATGGGCAAACGTTAGAAGAAGTTAACACCTTTAAATATCTCGGGTCCACTATATGTAGTGATGGAAGATCAAATAAAGAAATCAAGACAAGACTTGAGATGGCCTCAGCTGCCATGACAAGGTTGAATGTGATCTGGAAAAGTAACATCAGTTTTCCTGTGAAGATCAAATTATACAAATCACTTGTATTATCTATTCTCTTGTATGGGTGTGAGGGCTGGGCACTCACTGCAGATACGGAGCGAAGGATTCAGGCTTTCGAGCATAAATGTTATAGAAGAATTTTGCGCATTTGCTATAAAGAGCACAAAACAAATGTCTATGTTAGAGAGAAGATAAACACCTATGCAGGCCATCAAGAACCACTTTTGTCAATAGTGAAACGTCGAAAGCTTGCCTGGTTTGGGCATGTAACTCGTCATGACTCCCTTTTGAAAACGATCCTCCAGGGAACAGTCGAAGGTAAACGGAGAAGAGGAAGGCAAAGAAAATCCTGGGCTGATAACATCAAAGAATGGGCAGGACACGGTTTCTCCACACTTGTACGCATTGCTGAGAATAGAGAGCAGTGGAGGACCCTGTCTGCTGATGCTTCCACCATGGCACCCCTACGACCCATGACGGGTTATGGGTTGAGATGAGAGATGAGTTTGGTCGATTTCCAAACTTTCCAAATATCTACTAGGCTACAAGTTCATACTTCAAACAGATCACGCGCCATTGACAGCACTCAAAACCAAGACGTACAACAACCCAAGACTACACCGCTCATTCCTTTTGTTGCAAGAATTCCACTTTGATATCCAATCAATTCGTGGATCCGACAATTGGCTAGCTGATCTGCTGTCCAGGTGGTCTGATGAAAAGAACTGATACTATATTGAATATCCTAATTAAGAATCATCTCGTTCAAAGGTTATTCCCAAAGACTTGAGAAAAAGATATACAGAGTGACATAATGCTTATAAATACAAAACTCGCTGTTCCCTCTTACTAGCTACAAAACGACAGGTGACATTTCAGGAGTGGATTAACGAATAAATTGCCTAAGGTTTCCAGAATCAAATAACTTTGATAGACAAAAATATTAACATTATACCGTGTATTGGCATATAACATATACAAGGTTTCCGGTACATCCAGGGTAATGACATACATACTTACGCGTATATATACAATGGAAGATGACACAGTGATATCTACTTGTGTAAATTGAGAACAAACTTTAAAAACTTATAACCTATAGGTAGTTTGTGTAGTTAAACATAATTAAACATTTATTGATATTTTGTTTACACTTTTAATCACTTTTGATCGGAAGTCATCGGTTTTGATCGAGATTAATCGGTTTTAATCGCGATTGATCATTTTAATCGAAATTAATCGGTTTTAATCGATAATAATCATTTTATCTGAATTGATCGGTGTTCATTTAAGGGGAGGAGCTACCTGAAATGCTATTTTCGTTATTAAGTGCTGGATTTCAATGAAAATGCACAGACTTAACCTATATCAATACTAGATACGAAAAATGATTAGCTTTATGGCACTGCACTACTGGTTGCCATAGAAACGGCGGCCATATTGGATTCTATTGTTCTATTTCAATTTGCTAAGGCTTTTTTTATTTATTAAGCTATGAATACCAAATATGAACACACAATGTTTTATCATTTATATTTTAAAACTTTTCGATTGGTGGATTTTTGATAACTTTAATACAAAAAAAAGTTGTAGGACTTTGAATATAGTGTCTAAAAAAGTAACAAATTTTGATAAATTTTACATTACTTTTTGCAATAAATCAAAAGTTTGATCAGATACTCAAAATCCAGCAATATGAAAGTTTTAAAAGATTATGGGCAACATATGTGCCAATTTTTATGTCAATTAACACACATATGTGTGGAAGTTTTAAGGAAATTAGGATGAGAAAATTAGATTTTGAGAAAATCGCATTTTTCTCCATAAATAGTCTACAATTAAATAAGTCTGTAATATTGCCCCTAAAAAATTGCTCACGTGTCATTTAGAACATACTGGTAGCATAGCCAGCTTCCTCTGCAGCTTCCTATCTGGCTTTCTGTTGAAATTTGTGCCTAATTTCCTTCCTTGTCTTAGTGCAGTTTTCTGCCGTTTTAGAGCTGAGCAATATTGGATTCTTTGTTCTATTTCAATTTGCTAAAGCTTTTTTATTTATTAAGCTATGAATACCAAATATGAACACAATGTTTATCATTATATGTTAAAACTTTTCCAGTGATGGATTTTTGATAACTTTAATACAAAAAAAAAAGCTGTAGGACTTTGAAAATAGTGTCTAAAAATAGTAACAAATTTTACTAAATTTTACATTACTTTTGTCAATTAACCATAAGTTTGATCAGATACTTAAAATCCATCACATAAAAAGTTTTAAAAGATTATGGGCAATATATGTTCCTATTCTTGTCAATTAATACATAAGTGTGGAAGTTATAAGAAAATTAGTATGAGAATAATGATTTCTTTAAAATCACATTTTTCAATATAATTAGAATATAATTAAATAAGTATGTGATACTGCAGCAAAATAAAATAACTTACTAGTCATGCAGAACATACCGGCAGCATATCCAGCTTCCTCTGCAGTTTCTTGTGTGGCTTTCTGTTGAGATTTGTGCTAAATGTCCTTCATTTTCTTAGTGCAGTTTTCTGCCATTTTAGAGCTGAGCACCAGACGTTTAATGCTTTCTTGCTCCTGCCAGTCAACAAGCCTCTTTTCCACTGTTCAGCCCCAGGACTTTCTTGAAAAATATAGCAGCCTCAGGTCCTTGATTAAATTCAGCAATATTAGGGACATATGGTTTAATTGCTATGATCTGATTGAATGCTTTGCTATCACAATCACTTTACACGGTGTAGCAAAATTATATGTCGCGTCAGATAACAGCTTCACAAATCACTACCTGCCTCAGCTTCCATTACACTTGAACTTCCTAGAAAGAGGTAAATGTTTACATTAGTAAAATTTCAAATAAAGATGTAAACAAGCATTAATAAACTGTGTCTTAAAGTACAATGGAAGCAAAACAATACATGTAAGTCATGAAATATGTTTCTAAACTTGATATTTATGGAGATCAAAATAAATTACATGAATGTCTATGCTTAGGCAAGGGGAAACTTAAAGTAAGTTTCAAAAGTAAATACCTTCAAAATGTATATGACAGCCTTGCTTCACTTTCTATTTGATGAAGTTTCCAATCTTTCTTCTGGTACCAAGAACCGGCTGTTGCACATGTCTGGCAGGCATTTTTTAAATAACACATAAGCATCTGTGACAAGACATGTCAATAAAAATACACAAGAAACAAACATTAAATTGAGGAAACAAATATGCACTATGCTTACAAGAATCATGATAATGTACTGAATTATGAGAAGTCACCCGTTATTCTGTAAACTCAGGAAAACATGATGATTTTAATCGACTGTCTACTACTCGTAATAGCTAGTTCATGTAACTCCCTGGTGGTTGAAATGAAGCACAGTGGGCCGCCTTCTTTGATGTCATTCCAGTAAGTAGTCAACGTCGTAAGGTTTAGGGTTAGGTTAAGATTCTTAAACCTGGTTGAAATGAGTCACTGTGGGCCGCCTTCTTAGATGTCATCCCAGTAAGTCGCCAACGTCGTTATGGTTAGGTTTAGGATACATTTACGTAACCATTAGCCCTTTTTACTGCGTCTCTGAATTCTAATCTAAGGAACTATCGTACAGACGGTCCTGTCTGCTTCATTTCAACCACTAAGCCTAACCCTTACTCCTGTTTACTGCGTCTCTAAATTCTTGTCAAAGGCCACATCGAACAAACGGTCCGCTATGCTTTATTTCAACATTCCTTGCCTGAGTAGTAATGTCCCAGTTTTTACCATTATATCGTCACAATAAGTACGTTTTACCTGCAGTGTGGGATAAGTGTTGCTTCCATCTCTAACTCTGGCCTATTCCAGTTGGAGGTAACGAGAGCATCTCGTTTTTTTAGGCATTGTCACATCAATAACAAATCATAACTGAGATTCCGTAAACACGCAGCCATATTGTTGCCGGTCACGTGAACGCGAACAGCCAATTAAAAATTTAGAATCGAGGGGAAACCCTTTTTGTTGACCTGGAAATTATAAATTTCCAATCTGGCATTTGGAATCCCGAAATAAGTGACCTGCTTACAGTAAAGTGCAGATTTTGACGAATCCAACGATGTATAATATGTAGGGGTGTAAGCTTGGTTGCTATGGGAAAAACTAAGTCCAATTAGGCTTATTTTCTCGAGTTTGAGAAAATCTCTTTGTACCATACCTTTTTCAAAGTCAAAATACATATTGTTAGAGTGCATTTTGACATTTAATTCTGTTATATTTAGATTCAGGAAATGTTAAAGTATCAGAAAATGGACTAATCCCAAAATCCATCATTTTTGTATTTTGACGTTAATTTCATGCCCGCTCCTGGCCAGGAAGCTTCTACCAGCAGAACAACGTTACGCAGCTGGTGGGCGTGAATTGCTTGCAATAGTTTGCCAGCAACTATAAACTAACCCTTGCAAATACACTATTTCCTCATAAGTTATCAAGAAGAACAACGTGGCATGCCCCAAAAACTGAGATACATAACCAAATTGATTTTATTCTTGTATCCAAAAGATTCAAGTCCAGCATTAATAAAGCCAAGACTAGGACCTTTCCTGGCGCCGACATTGGTAGTGATCACGACATGGTATTGATGACGCTCAAGCTTAAACTCAAAAAGAACTATAATCAAAACAGATGTTCTCAGTTAAGATTCAATTTAGACAAATTGAAAGATCCAGAAATCGCGGGACTCTTTGAGGCAACTGTTGGAGGAAAATTCGCAGCTCTCAACTTTTTGGAGGATGATATCAACTCAATCACAG
Source organism: Oreohelix idahoensis (assembly GCA_024509875.1). NCBI lineage: Eukaryota > Metazoa > Mollusca > Gastropoda > Stylommatophora > Oreohelicidae > Oreohelix > Oreohelix idahoensis. Next base: position 127,603 of record JAMPIV010004700.1, read on the forward strand.
AGAACATGAAAGACGTGCTCTTGAATCAGCAACAGAAATACTTGGTAAAAAAAAGAAAATAAACAAACCATGGGTTACAGATGAAATTCTGAAGTTATGTGATACACGGCGAGAAATGAAAAAGGTTAAGAAAGAGGTTCCTGAAGCAGCATGGCAATACAGTATGGTGAATAAAAATATTAGAAAGAAAATGAAACAGGCCAAAGAAAAATGGGTAGCTGATCAATGTGAGTCCATTAATACGGGGCTAATAAAAGGTAACAGCAAGGCAGTTTTTGACACATTAAGAAGACTATCAAAACTCCAACAGCCCAGGGTAACTGTCATAGAAGATAGCAATGGGGCTCTGCTCAATGAAAAAACAGCTGTAATGAGAAGGTGGACAGAATATTGTAAAGAATTATATAACTGTAAACTTGACACTGACTATAGCATATTAAACAACATTAATTGTGAAAACAGGGAACTCGGAAATGCAGCAATATTACGGGAAGAAGTGGAAGAGGCTAAATGTTCGATGAAAGAAGGGAAGTCACCGGGTGTGGATAATATACCAGCAGAGCTCTTGAAATATGGAGGACCAGATATAGTAAAAATCATGACAACAATTTGCCAGAAGATATGGAGTACCAAAAAATGGCCAAAAGAATGGACGCAGTCATTAGTAATACCGCTTCCAAAGAAAGGAAATCTAAAAATGTGCAAGAACTACAGAACCATTAGCCTTATTAGTCATCCAAGTAAGGTGATGTTAAGGATACTTTTGAACAGAATAAAACAGAAATCAGAAGAAATCTTGTCAGAGGAACAGGCTGGCTTTAGACCAAAAAGAAGTACCTCAGAACAAATCTTCAATATTAGATTACTGATCGAAAAACATCTGCAGCATCAACATGATTTATACCATAACTTCATCGATTTCACAAAAGCCTTCGATTGAGTCTGGCATGAAGGTTTATGGCAAATAATGAGAAAATTCAATTTTGATACCAACATCATAGATATCATTGAAGCACTATACAAGGACGCAAGCAGTGCTGTTTTTGCAAGCAATGACATTGGAGAATTTTTCAAAACAACTGTAGGAGTTCGCCAGGGATGTATCCTGTCACCAGTGCTCTTTAACATTTATCTAGAACATATTATGCAGGAGGCTCTCTACGATTATAAATCAACCATATCGATTGGAGGCCGACCTCTGTGTAATCTACGTTTTGCTGATGATATTGATCTGATAGCTGGAACAGAATCAGAACTTCAAGACCTTACCTCTAGACTGGAGAAAGTAACAAGAACATATGGGATGGAAATTAATATAGAAAAAAGCAAGATATTGGTGAATAGCCATAAGAAACATGTTCCGACCAACATTACGTTAAATGGGCAAACGTTAGAAGAAGTTAACACGTTTAAATATCTCGGGTCCACTATATGTAGTGATGGAAGATCAAATAAAGAAATCAAGACAAGACTTGAGATGGCCTCAGCTGCCATGACAAGGTTGAATGTGATCTGGAAAAGTAACATCAGTTTTCCTGTGAAGATCAAATTATACAAATCACTTGTATTATCTATTCTCTTGTATGGGTGTGAGGGCTGGACACTCACTGCAGATACGGAGCGAAGGATTCAGGCTTTCGAGCATAAATGTTATAGAAGAATTTTGCGCATTTGCTATAAAGAGCACAAAACAAATGTCTATGTTAGAGAGAAGATAAACACCTATGCAGGCCATCAAGAACCACTTTTGTCAATAGTGAAACGTCGAAAGCTTGCCTGGTTTGGGCATGTAACTCGTCATGACTCCCTTTTGAAAACGATCCTCCAGGGAACAGTCGAAGGTAAACGGAGAAGAGGAAGGCAAAGAAAATCCTGGGCTGATAACATCAAAGAATGGGCAGGACACGGTTTCTCCACACTTGTACGCATTGCTGAGAATAGAGAGCAGTGGAGGACCCTGTCTGCTGATGCTTCCACCATGGCACCCCTACGACCCATGACGGGTTATGGGTTGAGATGAGAGATGAGTTTGGTCGATTTCCAAGCTTTCCAAATATGTACTAGGCTACAAGTTCATACTTCAAACAGATCACGCGCCATTGACAGAATTAGCAACCAAGACGTACAACAACCCAAGACTATACCGCTGGTTCCTCTTGTTGCAAGAATTCCACTTTGATATCCAACCAATTCGTGGATCCGACAATTGGCTAGCTGATCTGCTGTCTAGGTCGTCTGATGAAAAGAACTAATACTATATTGAATTTCCTAATTAAGAATCATCTCGTTTAAGGTTATTCACAAAGACTTGAGAAAAAGAGATACAGAGTGACATAATGCTTATAAATACAAAACTCGCTGTTCCCTCTTACTAGCTACAAAACGACAGTTGACATTTCAAGAGTGGATTGACGAATAAATTGCCCAAGGTTTCCAGAATCAAATAACTTTGATAGACAAAAATATTAACATTATACCGTGTATTGGCATATAGCATATACAATGTTTCCGGTACATCCAGGGTAATGACATACAGACTCACGCGTATATATACAATGGAAGATGACACAGTGATATCTACTTGTGTAAATTGAGAACAAACTTTAAAAACTTATAACCTATAGGTAGTTTGTGTAGTTAAACATAGTTAAACATTTATTGATATTTTGTTTACACTTTTAATCACTTTTGATCGGAAGTCATCGGTTTTGATCGAAATTAATCGGTTTTAATCGCGATTGATCATTTTAATCGAAATTAATCGGTTTTAATCGATAATAATCATTTTATCTGAATTGATCGGTGTTCATTTAATATCTTATCCAGCGTTCACCCGAGGTAAACGCTCGCGGGACGAGGGGGTAATGTTGAGAGCGCATCGTGGGGCAAAGCGATTTTTAAAAGTGTTTTGGGAGAGATCGCTCTGCACCAAGATGTACCTCACCAGAACACAGAATAACTATGATGCTGGAATGTAACTACACACGGTTACGAGGCATGAGCACTCATGACGTAAAGTGTACCCCCCCCCCCCCCCCCCTAGTGTACCATTCTACTTGTGGTCTTGGACACCGTCACTGTATAACAGTGTCGGCTTGTGTGGCGTAGTCCACTTATCTAAGTGTAGCGGAGTCTACTTAAAAGGTGTCTATATGATTCAGATTTCGATGTAGAAATCAAGTGTGCTGTGAATTCATTATGGGACAAACCCATTTTATTAGGATGTGTTAAATCCAGGGTAAGTGTGGTGAAGTGGGATGTTATAAATATTTATAGGGGACTTAGTGTACTGACTAATAAGAGTAGTGTATTATAGATAACCTTACTTGCTGCCACATATATATATATCTCAGTCAGAATTATTCTGGAATAGTGTGATGACTACGTTGTATGTCTAGGGTATGTGTATGATGAAGTGTAAGTCATAACAACAACAGACGGATAAACAATTTAATTTATTCCACCACACTTGACAACACTGTGACACTCACATACATATAACACTCTAAAGGATATCTTAAAGGAGTCACTGATAACTTTTCAAATAACAATATGTATTCATTGCTGGCATGAATGAATATGTGTCCTGATTAAAATACAAAGGGAACCAGGAATCACAATCAATTTTAATTACAAGTTATATGTACAGAATTTATCAATATGAATATTGTAGTGACATATATTATTAAAAGTATCCTATGTGTGTCAGTTGTGTAGTAGTAATATGAGGTAATACGGTTTTGTTTTGTTCAAGCTCTGTTGGTATTTGTCATCATGACTTCAATAGTTTGTCTTTAGGGGAACTATTATTGGAGATGTTCTCAGTTCCTGATATTAACACAATTTAATTCCCCTCTTAATGTTATTTTTACAAGGTCATTTTAAGATGGGGGTACATAATTTTGAGCTCAGCTGGCCACATCAGCTTATCTTGCGTGATGGCGGCAGGAACAGACTCCTCTGCTCGATTCTCCCCTCGGCTCTGGAGACACCTCACTGATAGCTAAATGGACCAAGGAGTATGCTGTCCGACTCTGGATTCAGCAAAGCTCTGACCAGGTGCTGCTCAATACCATCAAGACCACGGTCCCTGAAAACAAGAAGGATGTACCTTCTACTTCATAACTAATTTATACTCTCTTTTTACACTGAGCACAAATACATCACAAACATTGAGTTCAGAGTGTTAGGCCAACTGTCAGCTTCATCTGAAATACTTTATACCAGTATTAACCTCCTTAATGGTTACTACGCCTCTGCACTTCCAGCATTATTTCTGTCTAATCAATAATCTAGGTGTCAGTGTACTGTTTGGCCATTCCATGCAGTTTTACTTTCCTCCGACACCTTCTGTTCAGGCTGGAGCATTATAGGCTTTACATCATGTTTGCTACTGAACTACACATATATATACAGGCATAAATTAACAATTCACATTCAATTTTCATTAAAAGATACTGAATGTTTCAAGCTTACCACAATTCATGGAAACAAACACAGATACGTTGATTAGCAATGAATTCTGGCACAAATACTGGCACAAATTCCCATCTGCTTATGTTCCAGGCTTTTATTTAGCAAAAATATGCGCTGGCTTCAACGCACTGTTGCTTTATCAAGCTTATTTGAACTAGTGGTCTCGAACTAACGCTCCTAAGTGAGTATATCAGCGAGTCTGGCCAATGGAGCCACGTTTCGACAAGAGTTTGCAAAAGTGTTACATTCCTATGTCACGCCAAACAACCAAGGCTAGCAGTTATAGCCCGACTAATCGTGTTTTAGCCTTACATATCATTCCAGCCAATCAGTTCAAATGTAACTTGTGGCCCATTTCCCGTACAATGGTGGTCAAAAAAAAAATCTACCACTGAGCGATTCTGATTTTGGGTGTTGTCTGACAGCACCATCATTTTATTTTGGCTATAACTGGTCAATTCCTAGACTATTTGCGTAACGTTGTACATATTCTTTGTCAGCAAGCCCTAAGGAACCCAAATATACAAATTTAAAAGAGCTACGTGGCTGCGTTCAAAATATGCAATTTCTAGGATTCGTGTAGTAGTTTTTTCCTTTTTCGAAGAATGTGCTGTCCTGCTGTACTGTAGATAATTTTCACGATTTCGGACATAAAACATCTATAGAATGTCAGGTTTTCCCCAATAAGCGTTTTTTCAGTGATTTTAAAAAACCTAACTCTGGGAAGGGTAGTGAATTTATCACTGTCCGTCTGAAAAAAAAAAGTTAGTGCATGTAGTCTTACACGCGTGATGGCAGCATTTGTGTATCGCGCGACGCGTGTTTAGTGTTCGGCTTTCTGCCTCTCCCTTCTCGCTATCCTTTAGTCCATCTGTCTTTTGTTTTTGGTAACATAGTGTAGAAAAAGACATGAATGGAATTTAAAATTTAGGTCAACTTGCATATTTCAAGGTTTTTCTTAGAAAGGCAGCACATTTTATTGTGTGTCTGGGAAACGCGTGTATGTTGTAGCGGGCCTATATTTAACGGGGACACGTTACAATTTGCAGACGAAGCAGAAAACAAGGGGGATTTCGAGTACTGTCATTGTGACAGCACTGTTCTTTACCATTCTTCTTCCTTTATTTATTATTTGTATTTATTAGGCTTTATATTTACTTGATAATTTATATATGTGGATTAGAATATTCCACGACATCTCCCCCTTAAAACAGACATTATATGTCAGTCCTTTATTCTATATACACATAGAGAAATTTATTATTAGTTCTGGGGTTTACGGTGATTCTCATCACACGGATGGCGGCTTAAAAAATCCGCTCCCAAATTTGTTTTTCCAGATATATACTCAATGCTAAAATTATATGGAGCCAAAAGTAAAGACCATCGGAGTAACCTGGAGTTCTCATGCCTAGCCTGTGCTAGAAACGATAAAGGTTTGTGGTCTGTTTGCAACTTAAAGGCCTTCCCATACAGATAAATATTGAATTTCTTTATTGCCCATATTACTGCAAGACATTCTTTTTCGCTAGTTGAGTAATTGATTTCAGCTTTATTCAATTTTCTGCTAGCATATGCCACTGGGCTTAATTCCCCATCCAATGCATCTGATTTCTGTAGTAGAGTTGCACCTAACCCAATATTACTTGCATCCGTCCTTACTATGAATTCTTGACTTAAGTCAGGTAATTTCAAAATGGGTTTACTTGTGAGCTTTTCCTTCAATTCTTGGTAAGTCATTTCACATTGTGGTGTCCATGTAATGCGATCTGGATGTCTTTTACGTGTCAAATCAGTTAACGGTGCACATATGGAATTAAAGTTTTTGATATACTTCTGGTAGAAACCACATAATGAGACAAAGGATCTCACGTCCTTCTTGGTTTGTGGTCTCGGGGCTTTCTGTAGTTTCTCTAAATTCTTTGGGTCAGGGGTCATGTTTCCCTGATAAACTGTGTGTCCCCCCACCAAAAATTCCAATTCTTTACATCCAACGCAACATTTGGTTGGTCGGGCTGTTAAATTTGCCTCCCTAAGTCGATTAAACAGCATGTTCAGAGAGTCAATGTGTTCCTCAAATGTTTCTGTTGCTATCAGGATATCATCCATGAAATTTGTGATACATGGATTATTCAGAGGGTCCAATAATTTTCTCATCATTCTAGAGAAGACACTAGGCGCATTCTTCAATTTAAATGGCAATCTATTAAACTCATAGTGTCCTTCTGAGGTACTAAAAGCTAGGTATGGTCTAACCTCAGGCTTTACTGGAATCTGATAGTATCCTTTACTCAGATCCACTTTTGAGAAATATTTAGCTTTATTTAGTCTGGCAAACAGCTGATTTGTATCCGGCAATGGATCCACCTGTCCTTCTGTAATAGCATTCAGTCTCCTGTAATCTATACAGAGTCTATGTTCTCCAGAGGGCTTCCTTAAGAGTACAACACCGGAACTATACGAAGATTCACTGTGTGAAATAATTCCTTCCTTCAACAGATAGTCTATCTCTTCCTTCAAAGCTTTCTCCTTAGCAAAACGGAATCGAATATGGTTTCATACAGACAGGTGTGGGGTCTATCAGTTTCATATCATATTCCAATAGGTTTGTATGCCCTGGTCGGTCTGTTAACACCTCTGCATGATTATTTAGAACCTGTTGCACTCTCTCTTTCTGAGGTTTCGTTAAATGTGTACTGATTTTCACCTGTGCTGCTGTCTCACAGGGGTGTAATGGATATTCAAATGATGAAAGTGGTTCCTTTTTCATCTCCATGGCGATGGACAAGGTCAACAAGTGTGTCTCTTCCTGATGTTCTCTTTCCAAATATTTCTTCAGGAGCTTCACATGATAGATTTTTTCTTTCCCCTTCTTATCTATCTTATAATTTGTTCTAGACACCTTCTCTAGAACTGTATATGGACCCTGCCATCCAATTTGTAACTTATTCTGACTCCCGGGCAATTAAGACGAGCAGTACGTTCTTAACAATGCTACATATGGACCTTTAGCCATTTAATATGCGTGGTGGACCTATTTGTCCAATGCACCGGTATGCAGGTCTCTTCCACTCAAGAATCTTCATATGAGTGATGTAATTTTTCCTCCCTTAAAATTATCATTCACCCCCCAACACCAAAACGACCGAGCACCCCCAAAAAAAAAACAATTTTTTTTTCTTTTGGTGGCTTTCTCCCCACTTAACAATTATCTTGATGAGAGAATTTTCCTCTCTACCTGCTCCTCCTTCCTCAGTTTGGTTTACTAAGTCCGATTGAAGGTGGATAGTTGCTCGGGCTTATCGCCTGGGGTTTAAGTGACATCTTTTTGCTTGGCATCCTCTCCGCATAGTGGGCCATTGTATAAAACAGTTAAGTGGAAGCTGTTTGTCCGTCCGTGAAAAGGTACTTGGCTTCCATTCCAAACTTGTGGTTCCACGTTTATTCACCAAAATTATGAGGTTTATCTTTCCTTATCGGGCAAACTCCTACCCATTTTGCTTCCCATCAGGGCCCATTTTGCCCCCCAAACCCCTGTCACACTGATCCATGTTACCCCACGTGTGTGGGGTGTTCCCTCAGGGTTGCTAGATGGCTACAGGCCCTTCTACAAAATTCTTCGGATATTTAGAACCCGACCATGCAAATTTCCGTTACTTGTATGGAATACACCTGCTTTTACCAAATCCAAGTAATAAATTTTTTTTGACGTCAGACCAGCGCGTTTGATGGTGAATGGAAGTGTGACCCTAACTTTGGAATTCCGGATCATGGGTACCTAAACATCAGTCATTTGTGTCCCCCAGACATGGTAGTTCACCAGACGTATTAAGCATACCTGCTAATCAACTCATGTCCACGCCCTATATCTTTTTGGAAGTGAACCAGTTGTCCGCAGACCCTTTACAGGCTGGTCCGTTCATGGGGTTGGATATCTTCACTAGCGTCACGATTCTTCCTATACATCAACTATTGTTTTCATGGGTAAAAATCTCCCTTGCCTGGAGTTGGATGTGTGTATGACAAGTTGACAATTATTTCTGTGAACGCAGAGGCTTGAGTGAGAGTTTTAATCCCCTAAGCCTGTGGCCTTTCCCTCATACTCTTCTGGAGTAGGGGTGGTATCTAACATATAATATCCTCCTCCTGGTCTATGACGGTGTCGACGCTTACCGTGAAGTGGTAGGTGGTTTGCCGCATAGTACAAAGGGTTGTGCCCTTCTTGGGCAATCGGTCCATGTGTCATATAATAGTACCATGTCTGGACAATCTTTACAGCCGACCGTTTTCCTAGGGGTGGTGGGATTTTTCTTGGGTTGGATTCATAGATTTACTATGAACAAGCCAGTATGTGTGCCATTTCAATTGCGGAATGTTTGTGGGTGGAATTATGCTGAGTATTTATTGGTTCCATGACGTGTGGAGGAGACCGTGTGTCCTAGTCAAGATTTGTGCTTTCATACGCTGTTATTTGTGTATCCCAAGGAATCAAATATATATATGTAAAGTTTGCTGGTGTGGTCGCCGCAAAACGTTATCCTCACTTGTTTTGTTTTCTTTATGGTATTACCCTGTTACACCTGGGGCGGGGCGAAGTCTGCTTGAGCTGCTTGGATACCTTTTCAGCAACATTTGTAGGCAACTCACCCAGCTCTCGACACCTTGTTCCATGAGAAAACTTTCTCAGGGTTCTGGAGCCATGGACTCTCTTAGTTTCTCTAGTAAGGACCCTTCCCTTAAGATCTTGGGTTGATCACCAGGAGGAAGTTCATTTCGTCTCGACAAGTATGTCTCTATTTCGCTGCGAGAACTTGGTGATAGGTTTCACCTGGACAGTAGTTTAGCGATTCCATAAATTTTTTCCTATAGAATTCTTGCATTTCTTTTCCAGATACCTTAACATACAAAGAGCCTGCTTTAGCATGTACAGTAATTTTTCCTGATCACGCTCTTGCTCATTTTTTGCAAAAAAAACCTCATGTAGTAAGCTGTCCACACGAAGTCCTGAGATAGAACTTTAAGCTCACCTTTCTCTCCTATTAACCATAGACGTGGTGCTAGATAGTTCATTACCTATTTAGGTTAGCTCTCTATATCATTTTCTTTTTCAACTATAATGAGATAAATGAAAGTGTTATTGCTGAGGTGAGGCCTCCCTGAGTGACCGTTAGCATCAGTGAGGCAAAGGGGACTGGCAACAATTTCAGGAGCATGGCCTTGTAACTCGTTTAACTCCTTTTAGTTCGTAAACTCAGGATTTCCCTATTGTAAAGCTCTTATCTTCTGCTTACCGTTCTGCAGCTAATTCTCTTGTTTCTTCCCATGTTCTGCAGCCAAAATCTTCTTTCTTCTGCTTCCAATTTCTTAGCCTTCAGGGTTCGTCAGTCCTCATATTGTAATATTCAATTAATTTCCATTTTCAGCCTCCTAACTGGTCTTTCGGCCGTTCAAAAGCACTTCTTTCTCGCGTTCTCAATTAAATTTCGTCACATTCCGTAGTAAAACATAGGCAACCATAACCTTGCCCATTCTGCAATCCTAACTCTTTTGGCAGTCGCTGAACAGCAATGTTCTCTATGATCGAAATTTGCCAGGTCCGCCATTGGTCTATAGGTCATTCTCCCTTCTTCTTCTTCTCCTTCTTGCGATCCCGCAATCTTTGATGATTTACAAACAAAAACAACAACAAAAAAAATAACACACATACCAACATACAAACAACCGTCCAGAATACGAGTTCTCTCTCATATTTGATGAATGTTCGACGGTTGTTTGTCAGAAAGGTTCCTCTGTATCTCCGATATATAGTCTTTTGAGTTTAGTGATTGAGTCACTTGCGGGGCCAGTATATCTTTCTTAATCTAACTGGTCCATTCAGCTGAGAGGACAGTCCCAGTAGAACAATATGCGCAAGCATTATGTTTGCTTTAAAAAAAAATATAATCCACTTGTGCACCTGATGGGTGATAGCAAGACAATCAGTTAAGTCTTGTGTTGCATTGTGTTTTATTCAGTTTTGTTATGGCCCTGTCCCTGTTAGTCGAAAAAATACGTTATCTGTCCTCTCATCTGCCCCCGTCGAGAGTGTGATAGTCCGTCTTTGGGGTTGGTTCATGTTCTTCTTCTTTCTGATAGTCTGGATTTTTTGCAAGTTTATCTGCCTTTTCATTTCCGGGTACACCACAATGAGATGGTACCCACTGCAGTATGGTTCTCTTTTTGGCAGCTACCTTGTTTAGTTCATTTCTCAGATGCGGGAGTTTACCACCCTTGAGAGCTTGCAGGACAGACAGTGCATCTGTGAGGATGACTACCTGGGGGCAGTCAGAGTTGGTGTTATAAATCATATTTGCAGCTTGCTCTAGAGCTTGAACCTCAGCTGTATAGTTGGAACAGAATTGACCAGTGGGAATGTGCCTAGTCTCATAGTGGTTGGTGAGACCACTGACTGTTGTATTAATTTGGAGGGCACTGCTGGCCTGCTCCCATGGTACAGGGTATAGGGTGGGCTTCAGTGGTGTTGTCTTCATGGATAGGTCTTCTTGATGCTGTCTTATAAGTCTTTTCCCCCGATGCACAAAGCTGCTACGCTTTAGACGTCCCAATGCCAGATCATCTAGTCTTGCCTTCATTGGGTGCATGGCATACTGTTGTACTTTTCCATCTGGATCATGGTTTTTGTGTCTCTTCTATGGGACAATGTCTGTAATCCAGCAACCTTCTGCATCTCTGTTATTGGTGTAGTTTTCATGGCTCCTGTAATGAGCCTGAGAGCTTGATTTTGCACCTTGTCCAAAGACTGCAGATGTGAGTTAGCAGCTGATGACCATGCTGCTGAGCTAAACTCTAAGTGTGGTCTTATTACTCCATTATAAATCTTCTTTAGATTTCGTTCATTTGCTCCCCAGTTGGTACCTGCTAATTTTCTGAGTATGCCTAGTCGTCTTCGGGCCTTGCCTTCTGCATTTTCAATATGCTTATTCCATGTAAGCCTTTGGTCAAATGTCACCCCAAGATAGGTGGGGTAGCTTTCTTCCTTGATCACGGTTGTCCCTAGGTGTATGTTAGCTGATTTGTCCTTGGGGGCGAGGGAGGAGAACAGTGTTGTGGAGGTTTTGTCTGTGTTTATTGTGATAAGCCATTTCTCTGCCCATGACACTAGCATGTCTGCTGCCCGCTGCATTCTATAATTTGCTGTGGTGACATTTTCATCAGCGCACCAGAGTACTAGGTCATCTGCATATAAGGCAGCTTTCACTCCTGCAGGGAGATCTTTCACCAGGTCATTGATGTAAACAAGGAAGAGTGTTGGGGAAATTACTCCTCCTTGAGGTACCCCCTGATGGAGCAACACTTTTCTGCTCTGCAGACCGTCAAGAGTGACTCTAGTCCTCCTGTTATGCAAGTATGACTGGATCCATTTCATCATGTTGCCTTGGATTCCACTTCTCCTAAGTTTTGCAATGAGGCCATCTTTCCACACCTTGTCAAAGGCCTGCTTGAAGTCGACCCAGATCGTTAGGACCTTTTTCTTCTCCTGGAAGGCATCTTCTATTGCTTGAGACAAGTAAGTAACTTGGTCTTCTTTACTGTAGCATTCTCTAAATCCAGCTTGTTCCGGCACCAGGATCTGCTCAGACTCTAAATACCATTTCAATCTGTGGTTGACTATTCGCTCCATAGTCTTCCCAACACAGCTTGTGAGACTGATTGGCCGGTAACTTGCAGCCTCGGTCTTACATTTCCCTTTCTTTAGTATGGGTATTGTGATGGCTTCTCTCCATACTTGGGGTACCGTTCCTTTCAACCAGCTGTGGTTGAATATCTCAAGCAGTTTTGTCTTTGCTGCTGAGCTCAGATTTACTAGCATTTCGTTGCTGATTTTGTCTGGGCCGGGTGACTTTTGAAACTTAAGCTTGGAAATAGCCTTCTGTAGTTCTCCTAGTGTGATGGGTTCCCTCATTGGGGCAGGAGTATCTGTCTGTCCCATGGTTGCCAGTATTTCTTTTCTTATCTCTCTCTGATGGTCTATGTTAATGGGTAAGTTGCTTTCTGAACTGTATCTTCTAGCAAACAAGTCTGCAGCTTGTTTTCCTCTGAAAAGTTTGCCACCTTCATCCAATGTGATAGTCTGCCTTGGTGAGGAATGCTCTTCATTTAGAGACTTGACTAATCTCCAAAGTTTCCTGCCGTCTTTCTCAAGGTTCAGCGATGCCGTTTTAGTTCTCCAGCTTTTCCGCTTTTCTTCTAGCTTTGTTCTCTGAAACTCTGCTACAGCCTTTTTCCATTTGTTGTGAGTTTCAAGTGAAGGCTGAGACTCTGCGTCCTTTCTAGCCTTGTCCATAGCTTCCTGACGTTCTTGGAGTGTGCTGGACCAGTATGGTATGTAGTTACGCCGGCATCCTTTGGGAATGGTTTCTTTTGCAGCTTGTAGTATGCATCTGTTGAAGTCTTTTACCACTTCATTAATGTCTCTGTTCTGTACCTTGAGGGTAGACAGCAGCGTGTTCACCTGATGCCTGAATAAACCCCAGTTGGCTTTTTTGTAGTTCCATCTTGTAATGGCTGGGCCTGTACTGAGAGTTGCACTCTGGACAGTAAGAAAGATTGGGCGATGGTCGCTTCCCCCTAGTTGGTCTCCTACTTCTCTACTAATAGATCCAGCTATATCTGGTGTGGAGAAGGCAAGATCTCTGTGTTGAGGTTGTGTGCCATCCTCTGGAGTAGAAGGTAGGAGTATCTGTGGCATTATTGACTAGGATTCAGGAGTGATCATCTTGCCAAGTTTCAACCTCTTCACCTCTGTGATCCAGATGGTTATAGCCCCAGCTCTGGGAGTGGCCATTAAAGGTAGCTGATATTCTGCTCCATCCATGAAGGTTTTCCTTTCGTGTGCAGGAATGTTATTCCTTACAAGAGTAAGTACTCCTCCTTTTCGTCTATCTTGTCTGTCGGATCTGAAGCATTGATATCCCCTTATTTTAATGGTTTGATCTGCTTTCAAGTGAGTCTCTTGGATACAGCAAACACTGACTTGCTTCTCATACAAGATGTTTTCCAGCTCTGTCTTTTTGCTGTATCCAGCCTGCTTGCTGTTCACTCCCTCTGCATTCCAGTGCATCATGACAAGTGGCACTCTGGGTTTCTCCTTCTCTGTTTTGTTTTGGTCAGTAGTTCTCCTCCGCCGTCTGTTGACTCCACAAGACGGTCTAGAGGGTCCTCCAGTAGCTGAGGGTGGGCTCTGTCGAGGCTCAGAGCCCGGCACTGCACCTGCCTGGTGGAGCTCCACAGGGCGAGCACCAGAACGAGATTTATTTGACGGTGTACTCTCCATAGAAAAAAAAAAAGCGAGTTGCATGATACTGTGGTTTCCGGTGCGCCTTCTGGCCCAGTATCTACGACTTTAGCACCTGTTCAACGGGAGAGTGGGCTCATCCCTAATCTGTTTATGTTCCCAGTAGTAGACTATTCGCAAGCAGCCTGGGGGGTGTCACTGCTCTGCGCGGACCTTGTTTACCGAGGCGGCGTCCGAGCTCGTATGGTGAAAATATGGTTGCGTTATCTTCAAAATAGCCCTGTCTTTCCCGTGGCTTTTCTGCCATCCTGCAACTTTGAGTTAGGGAGTTCTGAGCTCCAGTCTCTTTCCCAGGCATTTTATCCTGGCCTGGCACGCATACAGAGGACCCCACTTCTGGTTCTAAGTTAGCAGTTGGGGATAGGTGGGGTAGCACACTGTGCATTCCCCGTCATCCAGGGGGCTCTCCAACTATGCAGAGCTTGCACAATGCTGTGCTCTGGTTCTGGGCTCTCCCAAGGACTCCTCACGTCCTGCACAGAGCCACTTCCCGATACCCACCACCTGCCAACCCTCCATTGTAGAAATCTCCTGCATGCGGCCATCCAGTCAAGAGCCAGTATTAAGTCTGGTGCCCAAGTGATTCCCCCCAAGCTCAGTGTGCAATGCTGGGTTCTCATCATGCTGCAACACAGGAGGGATTGTGATGCTCAGCCATCTCTCTCAATTCTGCACCGATAAGTGACATCGGGGACTTAACTTTGCCTCAGTACTGGGAGGCCCCGTTTCCGGGTACACCACACACAGCCAATGGAGGCACGGTCGCCGGGGGCGTGATAGACGACAAACAGTGAAAAATGAGGCAAGAAAGCATTTAAACAAGGGAGTGGGGGTGGAGTGGTGCAGACCACAGCATGTACCACTCGCCGGTGGGTTCTGCATCTACACCTATAGGGTTCCACCCACTCCTCAGCCCATTTAGTCTGGCCCCTCACCCAGGATAAATCCCAAGAGGCGTGGCGAGCCCCAACAATCAAATTATAATATAGTGGGTGGAAGTGTCGGTATGTGTTATAAAATAGAGTTCGTATAAGAGGGGACCTTAGTGTATACTAGACTGAGGATCTGCTACGTGATATAGTATCTATATCTAATAATAGGTAGTTGTGTATTATAGTATAAAAGACCTTACGTTGCTGCCACGATCCAACATATACTATGGACTCATGCAGATCAGTTAATTATTCTGGAATAGTGTGATGACTACGTTGTATGTCTAGGGTATGTGTATGATGAAGTGTAAGTCATCACAACAACAGACAGATAAACAATTTAATTTATTCCACTACACTTGACAACACTGTGACACTCACATACATAAAACACTCTACAAGGATATCTTAAAGGAGTCACTGATAACTTTTCAAATAACAATATGTATTCATTGCTGTCATGAATGTATATGTGTCCTGATTCAAATACAAAGGGAACCAGGAATCACAATCAATTTTAATTACAAGTTATATGTACAGTATTTATCAATATGAATATTGTAGTGACATATATTATTAAAAGTATCCTATGTGTGTCAGTTGTGTAGTAGTAATATGAGGTAATACTGGTTTTGTTTTGTTCAAGCTCTGTTGGTATTTGTCATCATGACTTCAATAGTTTGTCTTTATTGGAACTATTATTGGAGATGTTCTCAGTTCCTGATATTAAAACAATTTAACTCCCCTCTTAATGTTTTTTTTACAAGGTCATTTCAAGATGAGGGGACATAATGTTGAGCTCAGCTGGCCAAATCAGCTTATCTTGCGTGATGGCGGCAGGAAAGGACTCCTCCTCTGCTCGAATTTCTCCCCTGGGCTCTGGATGGAACAGCCCTACACTGATAGCTAAATGGACCAAGGAGTATGCTTGTCCGACTCTGGATTCATCGGCAAAGCTCTGACCAGGGAGTGCTGCTGGCTCAGCAAACTCTTACCAGATCAAGACCACGTCAAGAACCCCCCACTGAGAGTCCCTGAAAACAAGAAGGATGTACCTTCTACTTCATAACTAATTGATACTCTAGTTCTACACTGAGCACAATACATCACAAACATTGAGTTCAGAGCGTTAGGCCAACTGTCAGCTTCATCTGAAATACTTTATACCAGGATTTACCTCCTTAATGGTTACCACGCCTCTGCACTTCCAGCATTATTTCTGTCTAATCAATAATCTAGGTGTCAGTGTACTGTTTGGCCATTCCATGCAGTTTTACTTTCCTCCGACACCTTCTGTTCAGGCTGGAGCATTATAGGCTTTATCTCCTGTTTGCCACTGAACTACACATATATATACAGGCATAAATTAACAATTTACATTCAATTTTCATTAAAAGATACTGAATGGTTCAAGCTTACCACAATTTCATGGAAAGAAACACAGATACGTTGATTAGCAATGAATTCTGGCACAATTACTGGCACAAATTCCCATCTGCTTATGTTCCAGGCTTTTATTTAACACAAATATGAGCTGGCTTCAACGCACTGTTGCTTTATCAAGATTATTTGCACTAGTGGTCTCGAACTAACGCTCCTAAGTGAGTATATCAGCGAGTCTAGCCAATGAGGCCACGTTTCGACAAGTGTCGTTTGACAAAAAAATTTTACCCTTCCTATCCACACGTCTCCCCTAACAACCAAGGAGTTAGTTTTTATAGCCCGACCAATCGTGTGTTAGTAGCTTTCATTCTTAATTGCGCCTCTCCAATCAATTTGGACGTTTAACATGGTAACTTGTCTGTAACGTAAGGTTTTTTTTTCAAACAACGTGGTTTTTTAAAAAAAAATCTACCACTGAGCGATTCTGATTTTGCTAGTGTTGTCCATGCTGTCAACCCCCCAATATTTTATTTTGGCTATATAAATTTATTAATTCCTCCGTGGACTATTTGCGTAACCGTTTTTTACATATTATTTGTCAGCAAGCCCTAAGGAACCCAAAATATCCAAATTTAAAAGAGCTACGTGGCTGCTGCGTTCGAAACAAAATTATGCAATTTCTTCTACCTCCTATTGTTCATGTAAAAGATGTGCTGTTGGGTACCTTGTTTTTAAAATGTGAACAGTTAAAACCTGTCTGGTACTGTTTCTGAGATTATGTTGTTGGCATCTTTTCTAATAAAAGTTTCTATGTGTTATCTCTTTCCCTAATAAAACCTAAGTTTTTTTCATGGATTTTTAAAAACCTAACTCTGGGAAGGGTAGTGTATTTTATCACTGTCCGTCTGAAAAAAAAGTTAGTGCATTGTGGTAGACTTACACGCGTGATGGACCAGGCATGTATTTGTGTATATCGCGGACGCGTGTTGCAATGCATGTTCGTGGGCTTTCAGCCCTCCCTCTCTCTTTATCCTTTTGTCCATCTGTTCGTTCGTTTTTGGTAACATAGTGTAGAAAAAGACATGAATGGAATTTAAAATTTAGGTCAACTTGCATATTCTCACAATGGTTTTTCTTTAGAAAAAGGCAGCACATTTTATTTTGTTGTTTGGAAGAAAACGCGTGTAATAATACAGCAGTAATACACATAGAGAAATTTATTATTATTTCTGGGGTTTACGGTGATTCTCATCACACGGATGGCGGCTTAAAAAATCCGCTCCCAAATTGGTTTTTCCAGATATATACTCAATGCTAAAATTATATGGAGCCAAAAGTAAAGACCATCGGAGTAACCTGGAGTTCTCATGCCTAGCATATGCCACTGGGCTTAATTCCCCATCCAATGCATCTGATTTCTGTAGTAGAGTTGCACCTAACCCAATATTACTTGCATCCGTCCTTACTATGAATTCTTGACTTAAGTCAGGTAATTTCAAAATGGGTTTACTTGTGAGCTTTTCCTTCAATTCTTGGTAAGTCATTTCACATTGTGGTGTCCATGTAATGCGATCTGGATGTCCTTTACGTGTCAATTCAGTTAAAGGTGCACATATGGAATTAAAGTTTTTGATATACTTCTGGTAGAAACCACATAATGAGACAAAGGATCTCACGTCCTTCTTGGTTTGTGGTCTCGGGGCTTTCTGTAGTTTCTCTAAATTCTTTGGGTCAGGGGTCATGTTTCCCTGATAAACTGTGTGTCCCAAAAATTCCAATTCTTTACATCCAACGCAACATTTGGTTGGTCGGGCTGTTAAATTTGCCTCCCTAAGTCGATCGAACAGCATGTTCAGAGAGTCAATGTGTTCCTCAAATGTTTCTGTTGCTATAAGGATATCATCCATAAAATTTGTTATACAGGGATTATTCAGAGGATCCAATAATTTTCTCATCATTCTAGAGAAGACACTAGGCGCATTCTTCAATCCAAATGGCAATCTATTAAACTCATAGTGTCCTTCTGAGGTACTAAAAAGCTAGGTATGGTCTAACCTCAGGCTTTACTGGAATCTGATAGTATCCTTTACTCAGATCCACTTTTGAGAAATATTTAGCTTTATTTAGTCTGGCAAACAGCTGATTTGTATCCGGCAATGGATCCACCTGTCCTTCTGTAATAGCATTCAGTCTCCTGTAATCTATACAGAGTCTATGTTCTCCAGAGGGCTTCCTTAAGAGTACAACACCGGAACTATACGAAGACTCACTGTGCGAAATAATTCCTTCCTTCAACAGATAGTCTATCTCTTCCTTCAAAGCTTTCTCCTTAGCAAACGGAATCGAATATGGTTTCATACAGACAGGTGTGGAGTCTATTAGTTTCATATCATATTCCAATAGGTTTGTATGCCCTGGTCGGTCTGTTAACACCTCTGCATGATTATTTAGAACCTGTTGCACTCTCTCTTTCTGAGTTTTCGTTAAATGTGTACTGATTTTCACCTGTGCTGCTGTCTCACAGGGGTGTAATGGATATTCAAATGATGAAAGTGGTTCCTTTTTCATCTCCATGGCGATGGACAAGGGTCAACAAGTGTGTCTCTTCCTGATGTTCTCTTTCCAAATATTTCTTCAGGAGATTCACATGATAGATTTTTTCTTTCCCTTTCTTATCTATCTTATAATTTGTTCTAGACACCTTCTCTAAAACTGTATATGGACCCTGCCATCCAATTTGTAACTTATTCTGACTCCCGGGCAAAAGAAGCAGTACCTTCTCTCCCACAGCCAAATTTCTGTCTTTCGCCTTCCTGTTATAATAGGCAGCATGTTTCTTCCTGGCTTGTTTCAAATTTTCATTGGCAAGTTTCCAGCCAGTTTTCAACCGAGTGGTCAGCTCATTCACATATTGGTATGAAGATGTAATGTTTTCCTCTGCCTTTTCATCAGTCCACGTTCTTAACAAAGCTACATATGGACCTTTAATTGTGTGTGGACCTATTTGTCCATGCACCGGTATGGTCTCTTCCACTCGAAGCTTTATAGTGATGATTTTTTCCTCCCAGAGAATTATCATTCACAAAACGACCGCTACCAATTTTTTCTTTTGGGGCTTTTCTCCCCACTTAAAAATTCTTGATGAGAGATTTCCTCTCTACATCCTCTTCCTCCAGTTTGTTTAAGTCCGATTGAGGGATTTTCGGCTTATCCTGGGGTAAGACATCTTTTTGCACTCTCCGCATAGTGGCCATTGTAAAACAGTTAAGTGAAGCTTGTGCGTGAAAAGGGGCTTCCCATTCCATTTGGTCCACTTTATCAAATCTATTTTTCTTTTTATTATCAGGCCTAATTTTGCCCCGTGGCGTGTCCAGGTCCTGATCCATGTTCCCACTTGTGGGTGTTCCCTCATGTGCTATGCTACACCTTTCTACAAAATTCTCAATGTCCCATCTTGCTTTGGGCCAATAATAATTGTGAGCCACCTTTTGAATGATGGTACCTATCTTCTCATGGTCCCCATCTGGTTTCACATGTAGGCTCCTTATTAATTCTGCCCTATATCTTTTAGGAAGTACCAGCTGTCCCTGACCTTTGGAGCTAGCTCCAGTCTTCCTATACATCAACTTGTTTTTCATGTAAAAATCTCCCTTGCCTGGAGTTGTATGACAAGTTGACAATTTTCTGAAACAAGGCTTGAGTGTTTTATCCCCAGCCTGTGCCTTCCTCATCTCTTCTGGAGTGGTATCTAACATAATATCCTCCTCCTGTCTCGAGGTCGACCTGACCTGAAGGGTTGCCATATACACAGGTTTCCTTCTGCAACGGTCAGTGTCATGATTGTCCATCTGACAATTCTTACACCACCTTTTTCCTTGGTTGAAAGATTTTCTTTCATCATATTTCCTTTCATCGAATTGTGGGAATTTATTTTTATTTTCATATTGTGGCCTATCAAATTGGTGCTTACCTTTATTTTGATCCTTAGGATCAAATTTATTAAAGTTCTGTGGTGCCCTAAAGTTATCCACTTGTTTCTTTTTATTACCTGTTACCTCTGCTTGAGCTGCTTGATACCTTTTCAGCAACATTAGCAACTCATCCAGCCTCTCTGCACCTTGTTCCATGAGAAACTTTCTCAGGTCTGGAGCCATGGACTCTCTTAGTTGCTCTATAAGGACCATTTCCTTAAGATCTTGGGTTTTCCCCAGAGAAGTCCATTTCTCCAAGTATGTCTCTATTCGTGCAGTAGAGAAACTGGTGAATAGGTTTTCACCTGACAGTAGTTTAGCGAATCCTAGCATTTCTACCTGAATAAATTTTTTCCTGTAAAACTCTGCATTCTTTTCATACCTTAACAAAAGAGCCTGCTTTAGCATGTCATAATTTTCCTGATCACCTCTGCTCATTTTTGCAAAAACTTCATAAGCTGCCCCACGAAGTCCCTGGATATAACTTATTGTAAAGCTCCACCTTTCTCTCTCTAACCCATATTATTTGTGGTAGCTAAATAGTTCATACCTAATGTTATAGTTAGCTCTCATAGTATCATCGTCATTTCCTCATACAAAAAAGATCTAATATTGACAAATTGTCATAGCTGGATGAATTGTAGTGTTCTCCTGAGAGTAAGTAATCCGTTGTTGTAGCTGTCTCAGATGCTAAAGGTTGGGACTGGCACCATAATATCCATGAGCATGGCCTTGTGAAACTCTAAGACATCCCCGTTTAGTCGTTAAAACTCATTGGTGTTCCCTGTTGTAATCTGTGGTAATCTTTGCTTCGCACTTTCTGCCAGATATTCTCTTGTCATCCCTTTAACTCCATATAGCTTTGAGTTTAGTGTTGAGTCATTGGGCCAGTATATCTTTCTTTAACTGGTCATACAGAGGACAGTCCTGTAGAACATGCTCAGCAGTTTGTTCGTTTAATCCACATGTGCACAGTGGTGAAGCAGACAATCGTAGCTTGTGCATGTGTTTATTCAGTTTGTTATGCCCTGTCCTGAGTCGAAAAATAGTTGTCTGTCCCTGCCGGTCGAGAGTGTGATAGTCGTCTTTGGGTTGGTTCTGTTCTCTTCTGATAGTCTGGATAGCTCTCTTTTTCTCAAAGTATGTGACTTCATTATCTTCTTGTTCACATTCTCCTCCCTTTTTTGCAAGTTTATCTGCCTTTTCATTTCCGGGTACACCACAATGAGATGGTACCCACTGAAGTATGGTTCTCTTTTTGGCAGCTACCTTGTTTAGTTCATTTCTCAGATGCGGGAGTTTACCACCCTTGAGAGCTTGCAGGACAGACAGTGCATCTGTGAGGATGACTACCTGGTGGCAGTCAGAGTTGGTGTTATAAATCATATTTGCAGCTTGCTCTAGAGCTTGAACCTCAGCTGTATAGTTGGAACAGAATTTACCAGTGGGAATGTGCCTAGTCTCATAGTGGTTGTCAGGATATGAGATAAAGATACCGGCACCTCCATTCCTAACAGCATTAGTTGCTGATCCATCTGTATAGGCATGTATCCATGATTGATCGGGATAGCTTTCTTGGATCATACTCAATGTAGCAGTTCGTTTTTGCAGATCATTATACTCACATCCACTTGTGAGACCACTGACTGTTGTATTAATTTGGAGGGCACTGCTGGCCTGCTCCCATGGTACAGGGTATAGGGTGGGCTTCAGTGGTGTTGTCTTCATGGATAGGTCTTCTTGATGCTGTCTTATAAGTCTTTTCCCCCGATGCACAAAGCTGCTACGCTTTAGACGTCCCAATGCCAGATCATCTAGTCTTGCCTTCATTGGGTGCATTGGCATACTGTTGTACTTTTCCATCTGGATCATGGTTTTTGTGTCTCTTCTATGGGACAATGTCTGTAATCCAGCAACCTTCTGCATCTCTGTTATTGGTGTAGTTTTCATGGCTCCTGTAATGAGCCTGAGAGCTTGATTTTGCACCTTGTCCAAAGACTGCAGATGTGAGTTAGCAGCTGATGACCATGCTGCTGAGCTAAACTCTAAGTGTGGTCTTATTACTCCATTATAAATCTTCTTTAGATTTCGTTCATTTGCTCCCCAGTTGGTACCTGCTAATTTTCTGAGTATGCCTAGTCGTCTTCGGGCCTTTCCTTCTGCATTTTCAATATGCTTATTCCATGTAAGCCTTTGGTCAAATGTCACCCCAAGATAGGTGGGGTAGCTTTCTTCCTTGATCACGGTTGTCCCTAGGTGTATGTTAGCTGATTTGTCCTGGGGGCGAGGGAGAACAGTGTTGTGGAGGTTTTGTCTGTGTTTATTGTGATAAGCCATTTCTCTGCCCATGACACTAGCATGTCTGCTGCCCGCTGCATTCTATAATTTGCTGTGGTGACATTTTCATCAGCGCACCAGAGTACTAGGTCATCTGCATATAAGGCAGCTTTAACTCCTGCAGGGAGATCTTTCACCAGGTCATTGATGTAAACAAGGAAGAGTGTTGGGGAAATTTACTCCTCCTTGAGGTACCCCCTGATGGAGCAACACTTTTCTGCTCTGCAGACCGTCAAGAGTGACTCTAGTTCTCCTGTTATGCAAGTATGACTGGATCCATTTCATCATGTTGCCTTGGATTCCACTTCTCCTAAGTTTTGCAATGAGGCCATCTTTCCACACCTTGTCAAAGGCCTGCTTGAAGTCGACCCAGATCGTTAGGACCTTTTTCTTCTCCTGGAAGGCATCTTCTATTGCTTGAGACAAGTAAGTAACTTGGTCTTCTATACTGTAGCATTCTCTAAATCCAGCTTGTTCCGGCACCAGGATCTGCTCAGACTCTAAATACCATTTCAATCTGTGGTTGACTATTCGCTCCATAGTCTTCCCAACACAGCTTGTGAGACTGATTGGCCGGTAACTTGCAGCCTCGGTCTTACATTTCCCTTTCTTTAGTATGGGTATTGTGATGGCTTCTCTCCATACTTGGGGTACCGTTCCTTTCAACCAGCTGTGGTTGAATATCTCAAGCAGTTTTGTCTTTGCTGCTGAGCTCAGATTTACTAGCATTTCGTTGCTGATTTTGTCTGGGCCGGGTGACTTTTGAAACTTAAGCTTGGAAATAGCCTTCTGTAGTTCTCCTAGTGTGATGGGTTCCCTCATTGGGGCAGGAGTATCTGTCTGTCCCATGGTTGCCAGTATTTCTTTTCTTATCTCTCTCTGATGGTCTATGTTAATGGGTAAGTTGCTTTCTGAACTGTATCTTCTAGCAAACAAGTCTGCAGCTTGTTTTCCTCTGAAAAGTTTGCCACCTTCATCCAATGTGATAGTCTGCCTTGGTGAGGAATGCTCTTCATTTAGAGACTTGACTAATCTCCAAAGTTTCCTGCCGTCTTTCTCAAGGTTCAGCGATGCCGTTTTAGTTCTCCAGCTTTTCCGCTTTTCTTCTAGCTTTGTTCTCTGAAACTCTGCTACAGCCTTTTTCCATTTGTTGTGAGTTTCAAGTGAAGGCTGAGACTCTGCGTCCTTTCTAGCCTTGTCCATAGCTTCCTGACGTTCTTGGAGTGTGCTGGACCAGTATGGTATGTAGTTACGCCGGCATCCTTTGGGAATGATTTCTTTTGCAGCTTGTAGTATGCATCTGTTGAAGTCTTTTACCACTTCATTAATGTCTCTGTTCTGTACCTTGAGGGTAGACAGCAGCGTGTTCACCTGATGCCTGAATAAACCCCAGTTGGCTTTTTTGTAGTTCCATCTTGTAATGGCTGGGCCTGTACTGAGAGTTGCACTCTGGACAGTAAGAAAGATTGGGCGATGGTCGCTTCCCCCTAGTTGGTCTCCTACTTCTCTACTAATAGATCCAGCTATATCTGGTGTGGAGAAGGCAAGATCTGGTGTTGAGGTTGTGTGCCATCCTCTGGAGTAGAAGGTAGGAGTATCTGTGGCATTATTGACTAGGATTAGGGAGTGATCATCTTGCCAAGTTTCAACCTCTTCACCTCTGTGATCCAGATGGTTATAGCCCCAGCTCTGGGAGTGGCTATTAAAGTCTCCAACTGCTATAAAGTTGGTGGCTGGTACCTGTATAGAGCTGAGACTCAGGGGTTTGTTGTTCGGACAGTAATAGTTCAGGAGTTCTATTTCCATCTTGTCTACCTTTATCTGCAGCAGCTGATATTCTGCTCCATCCATGAAGGTTTTCCTTTCGTGTGCAGGAATGTTATTCCTTACAAGAGTAAGTACTCCTCCTTTTCGTCTATCTTGTCTGTCGGATCTGAAGCATTGATATCCCCTTATTTTAAAGGTTTGATCTGCTTTCAAGTGAGTCTCTTGGATACAGCAAACACTGACTTGCTTCTCATACAAGATGTTTTCCAGCTCTGTCTTTTTGCTGTATCCAGCCTGCTTGCTGTTCACTCCCTCTGCATTCCAGTGCATCATGACAAGTGGCACTCTGGGTTTCTCTTTTTCTGTTTTGTTTTGGTCAGTAGTTCTCCTCCGCCGTCTGTTGACTCCACAAGACGGTCTAGCGGGTCCTCCAGTAGCTGAGGGTGGGCTCTGTCGAGGCTCAGAGCCCGGCACTGCACCTGCCTGGTGGAGCTCCACAGGGCGAGCACCAGAACGAGATTTATTTGACGGTGTACTCTCCATAGAAAAAAAAAAAAAGCGAGTTGCATGATACTGTGGTTTCCGGTGCGCCTTCTGGCCCAGTATCTACGACTTTAGCACCTGTTCAACGGGAGAGTGGGCTCATCCCTAATCTGTTTATGTTCCCAGTAGTAGACTATTCGCAAGCAGCCTGGGGGTGTCACTGCTCTGCGCGGACCTTGTTTACCGAGGCGGCGTCCGAGCTCGTATGGTGAAAATATGGTTGCGTTATCTTCAAAATAGCCCTGTCTTTCCCGTGGCTTTTCTGCCATCCTGCAACTTTGAGTTAGGGAGTTCTGAGCTCCAGTCTCTTTCCCAGGCATTTTATCCTGGCCTGGCACGCATACAGAGGACCCCACTTCTGGTTCTAAGTTAGCAGTTGGGGATAGGTGGGGTAGCACACTGTGCATTCCCCGTCATCCAGGGGGCTCTCCAACTATGCAGAGCTTGCACAATGCTGTGCTCTGGTTCGGGGCTCTCCCAAGGAATCCTCACGTCCTGCACAGAGCCACTTCCCGATACCCACCACCTGCCAACCCTCCATTGTAGAAATCTCCTGCATGCGGCCATCCAGTCAAGAGCCAGTATTAAGTCTGGTGCCCAAGTGATCCCCCCAAGCTCAGTGTGCAATGCTGGGTTCTCATCATGCTGCAACACAGGAGGGATTGTGATGCTCAGCCATCTCTCTCAATTCTGCACCGATAAGTGACATCGGGGACTTAACTTTGCCCCAGTACTGGGAGGCCCCGTTTCCGGGTACACCACACACAGCCAATTGAGGCAACGGTCGCCATGGGCGTGATAGACGACAAACAGTGAAGAATGAGGCAAGAAAGCATTTAACCCATGAAGTGGGGGTGGATTGGTGCAGACCAGAGCATGTACCACTCGCCGGTGGGTTCTGCATCTACACCTATAGGGTTCCACCCACTCCTCAGCCCATTTAGTCTGGCCCCTCACCCAGGACCTGTCCGGCTTGGGTGACCCTGCCAGGAGTAAAACTCTGCCGCCGCCTGGCATAGCTCCGGGATCATTGAGGCGCTTTCAAGCTCTCCAACCACGGCAAGGTAGGCTTACATGTGGAGAGGTCAGGCACCGTAGAGCTCACACTTCATTTAATTTCCACCAAGGATATCCTTGTATTAAATCTTATATTCTCTGAAGTGAATTACCCCCAATATTTATAATAGGGAAAAGATTCAAGATATCACACAAGAGAGCGAGACCCAAAATTTAATTAATGTGGTGATAGTGGGGATGTTTTATTAAAAAAAAAATATTTTATAGAGAGGGACTTAGTGTGTACTGAACTGTGAGATTCAAGCTAGTAGAAGGTATCGTGATTAGTCTAATAAAGTCTGTTAAGTCGTGTTACAAGAATGAACCCTTACTTGCTGAGCTACTCACATTACAATATATTAGAACCATCAGTCAGAAATTCTTATTCTGGCGAAATAGGTTGCTGATAGACTACCTTTGACATCTACGTTAAAAATGTCGGGTCTCTAGGGTATGAGTATGATGAAGTGTAAGTCACAACAACAGACATATAAACAAAGAATTTAATTTAATCCACGAACTACTTTTAGTACAACGCTCACACTGTGACACTCACATAACATATACCCGCCCACACCCCTATAAATGAATAATCTTAAGGGAGTCACTGATAACTATTTATCAAATAAGACAATATATGTATTCCATTGCTGGCATTTTTTGATATAAAAGGTATATGTGTCCTGCTACTGATTTCAGAACTACAAAGGCAACCATAAGGAATCAACAATTCAATTTTCATACATTACAAGTTAATATGCCTACACAGACTTCTATTCGAATCAAATATGACATATATTGCTACGTGCCACAGTAGTATTATTAGCAAACCTTATTCCTATTTGTGTAGTCAGTTTGCTCGCGCTAGTGGATAAATATGAGGAAGTAATACTGGAATTTTGTTTTGTTCAAGCTCTGTTTGGCTATTTGTGATCATGACTTCAATGAGGATCTGTGAGGTAAAGTGGTACCCCCCCCCCCCCCCCCCCCCCCCTCTAATTAGTTTGTCAACTTTCTGAATCGAGCTGTGTGTGTATTGAGATGCGGTAGGTCTAACTCAGTTCGCTGATATTTTACATTGACAATTAAATTTCTCTACTGAAGGTATATATTTTATATTATATTGTTACATAAGTCATTTCAAAAGATGCAGGGTGGACATGATGTCAGAGTCTCAGTGCTGGCCCAAATCAGGCTTAGTATACTTGAGTGATTGGACGGCAAGGGAAAGAGACTCCTCATGCCCTCGCGTACTCTACCTCATCTGGCTGCCTTGAGGGAGACACCTCACTGAAAGCTAAAAAAGACCTAAGGAGTATGCTGCCCGATGATCGACTCTAGGCATTCAGCAAAGCTCCTTTGCACAAAGCGTGGCCTGCTCAATAACGCCTACAGCAATGACACACGGTCATCCTGGCAAATCAAGAAAGCGAGTCTGCTAACATTTTAATACCATTCATAACCATACGCTCTTGATACTGCTCTCAGTTTTTACGACTCGATCACAATTACACTATCACACAACACATTGAGTTCAGAGCGATTAGGCCCACTGTGCAGCTTCATCTGAAATACTTGAAGTATACCATCATTAACACAGTATCCTTATATGGTTTACACGACTCTGCACTTATTCTCCAGGCATTATTTCTGTTCTAATGTCAATAATCTAGAGGTCCAGAGGTAAGTTGTTACTGTTTGGCCAAATCCATTCTGCAGTTTTTACTCTTCCTCCCCGACACCTTCTGTTAGAACCTGGCTGGAGCATTTATAGGCTTTTATCTATCCTCAATGTTTGCTACTGAAAACACTACCACAACTCACTTTTACCAGGCATAAAAAATAATTCACATTTTCAAATTTTCATTAAAATAAGTTACTCATATGTTTTCAAGCTTCTACTTCCACAATTCATGGAACTATTCCCCTCAAACACACAGGATACGTTGATTGAAGCCCAAATGGAAATTTCTGGGGCACATCAACATTACTGGGACCACAACAAAATGTCATCCAACTACCTGCCTTATGTTTCCAGGCTTTCATAACTTTAACTCCAACAAATATGAAGCTGGCTGGTTCAATAGGGCACTGTTGGCTTTTACCCCCATGGCTAACATTTTGGGGACCCTATTAGTGGTGCTCACTCGAAAATACTAACGCTCGCCTAAGTGTGGAAGTTATATAATCCCCCAGCAAAAAGTATCTAGCCAAATGGGAGACCCAACACGTTGTCGACAAGATATTTGGAAAACACCCAAAATTTTAACTTCCTACGTTCTCCCTAAATATCAAAACCAAGGATAGCCTTTTTATAGCCCGGGACTAATTCTGGGTGTTTAGCCTGTCACAATACTATCATTCCAGCCAACGACAGGTTCAACAATGGTAAAACCATAGTTGGGCATCATTTCCATCGTCCGAACAATAGGAGGATGAGAGAATAAAAATTTCTACCACTGAGCAATTGGCATTCTGACAGAATTTGGGGGTGTCAAAATGAAAAATTCTAGACAAGCAAGTGTCAATTACTATGTCATTTTTATTTTGGCATACGATAATACAACACTATGGTTAACTATTCCTAGAAAATATTTGACATAACGATCATTGTACTACATTATTTCTTTGTGTATCAGCGCAAACCCTAAGGAGGCCCAAATATTGCAGAAAATTTAGAAAGAGCTAAAGTGGGACTGCGTTCAAGAATTGAGGTTGTGCAATTCTTTAGGGATAAGTGTGGTCGGTGTAGTTGTGATTTATTTTTTTTATGTTGTGAGAACCGCCACCTGTCCTGCTGTACTGTCAGACTAATGTCAGGATTTCGGACATAAAACAGTAGAATGTCAGGTATTTTCCACCAATAAGCGTGTATTTTGTTAAGCTGTTTTAAAACCTAAATCTGGGATAAGGGTGGTGAGAATTTACATGAAATGTGGTCCGTCTGAAAAAAGGTTAGTGAATGTGTGAGTCAGTTTACCAACGCGTGATGGCCACCAACACATTCCCATTAATTAAATCAAACGAGACGCAAAAAAATGGTTTACCGTTCTGGCCCAATAAACAAAACCATAACGGCACAAAACAAAAAAAATACCCCGCAAACAACCAAATCACAAACACACCAAAAACAAAATAAAAAAAAAAAAAAATCATAATCAACAAACACCTCCACAGCCAAACACAAAAGACACACATAATGGAATTTAAAAGATTTGTGGTCAAACTTGTTATATTTCAAGGTATTTTTAGAAGAAGGCAGCACATGTTTTGATGTTGTGCTTGGGCAAACGCGTTTGTACTGTTGCAGAAGGGCTTTGTTGTTTTTTAGGCATTAATATACAACGTGGGAATGCGTTACAATTTGCCGACAGAAGTAGAAAGAAGGGGGATTTCGAAGTCAGTACTTTCATTTGTTTGGACAGCACGGTTCTTTACCAATTTCTTCTTCGCCTTTTATTTTTTAAATGTATTTACTTACGGCTTGATATTTACTTGATATTTTATATATGTGGATAAGAAGATATTGCCGGCGACAGTAACATTTGTAATCTCGATTAGCCAATGGAAACACTCACAATTCTACTCACAGGTCCCAAACAAAAATAAATCCGATCCCTAGTAGATATGGACACCCCTTCATTCCACCATACATATATTTACCTTAATCCCAACTTAAATGTAACAATGAACCTATACTAAATAATGGCACCCTCCTTTTCTACAAGAGAATACCCATACTGGACAACTTCGCGGTAAGAGGAGCACCATATAAGTCCCCAAGTCATCCCAAGACCCCCCACACTAGACAGAATAACAAAACATAATACGATACTCCCCCTATTCACACCTACACTATGAGAAACACCGCTTATATTTCACCTCATAAACCCTCTTACAAAAACAACACTCACACTAAAAACATCCCATGACTGTGTTTTGGACCCCTGTATAATCTACACATATCATAATCAAGAGAAACGATCTAATCTAACTCCAGGTATAACCATCAATACCCCATATTATTAGATGCACTGTTTTAATACGCATCACAAACCCAGTTCATACCTATTACTGAAAAAACCATTCACTTCACCTTACCCCCCATATAACACAATTATCGATTGAGGACATGGATTCACAAAAACTTCTCAAACAATAAAAAAAACCCCAAATAAAAAAACACCATGAAATAAACTGTTACCCACCCCAAACAGGTCCCAGTTGTACGATTAAATCGAATCTCCAGTAATCAGCAGGGGAACAAAATACACCATTTAGTTGTGGCCAGAGTTTTGGGACCTCATATTTTTACTCAAACACCCCACCTTCCACACAGTTAATACTCAACCATGGAACACACTCTCGACTCATTAAAAATGACATAAACCCTTCCGTCATATCTAATTCTTAACATCCCTAAAACATCTCTGGTTGGGTACATTCCACATTACGGTCTTCGATACTCACAAAACAATCAATATGCCTACCTAACAACCCTTTAAACAACATATCCATATATCCTAATATATTACCACAAAATCACAAGGTCCACTTGGGTAGATGCATAGTTCGTTTGTCCCCCCCCCCACCCCCCCCCCCCCCCCCCCCCCCCCCCCCCCCACCCCCGTAGTTTGGGACCGGATGTGGTAGGCGCTATTTTGGGGGCCTCTGACCGGGTTTTGTGAGGCCAATGTCGCGGATATTCTTGGTAGCATGTTAGGCAATTTCGTTGGGGGTTTTTATTGTGTATTAAGTGTTATTGAACGGTATATTTGTTTCGTCACTTTAAACATTTATACAACCCCCAATATAACATTTTATGTACAACTGAACAGTCAAAAAAACACAAAAAAACTCTCTCTCCCATTCCCCATTTACCCGATCTTATTTACATCATGTCCATACATCTCACAATAAAACATCAATAATCCCGTCAATGGGTGTAGGGGTAATCACAACCCTGGATTACATACTAACAGCCTCACAAACACCAATACCCTACTCCTCATCTATCAATCTCACCCCCCCCTCAATGGGCGTTCACCAAGTGTAAAACCCAATACACACCCCACCAACACAATAACCCACCATCCCTAATCCCTCATTCCCCCCCTATCACATACTCCTATCTATCTAAACCTATGCTTCCTAACGCTTCACTACCAATATACCATCATTCCCCAATCTAATTACCATACAAAACCCATCATTCAATAATAACATACCCTTTCACTACATCATTATACATTTTTACCATACCCATCATTACTACATCATTATCCACTCACCCTCATAACAACTCACTAAACACACTAATATTAACACCTATTTCACCCACACCCCCAACCCCCACCCCCACATCTCCAAATTAAATATCACACAACACTCCAAACACATACACTCCTCTCCCAACATAACACTAACCCAAGACTAAATTTCATCTCCCTCCCATCCCACCAACCCTACACAACAACCATCCTATTAGCCCTCGACCTTCCACACCAAACCCCCCCCACCCCACAATTTTTACTCCTCCACCTTAACCACTAAAATACATACTCAAAACAAAAACCTTCCCATCCCCACCAAACCTAACCTCACAACCACCCCCCCCACCCCAAAACCCCCACATCAAATTATCTTACCATTCAAAACCAAATATTTCATCCCCCAACACCCTCCACCCAAATAACCCCAACAATCATCCCATTCTAAACTATCACACCCAATTTCTTAACTAACATCTCCCAATAAACCATCACATCACCCTCCACCTATTAATCCCTCTCACCCCAAATACCCTTATAACCCAACAACACACTAGATAATTTCCCATAACCCCTACCCATAATTTA